>JAOWBN010204666.1:0-11205 GCA_028565015.1 Pinguicula moranensis | reverse complement strand
CATTGCCTCTCAGCCGCGTCCAGCACCTCGCGGCTTTGGCACGGCCTTCCCATCTCAATTCACTCCGCCTCCTAATCCGTATCCAGCGATATCGTCCTCTTCCCTTTCCTTACAACCTGCCCCTTTTGGATACTCTGTCTCTTATCGATTTCCATACTCATATTCACCCTCTCCTTCGTTCTCCCCTGTCGCTTTCGCTTCTCCTCATATCTCTATGCAAACTGGCGATCCCTCTCGCGGCCGGGGGCACGGCCATGGCCACCATGAGCCCCGTTGCCAGATTTGTCGTGGCTACGACCACTTTACTAATACTTTCCATGGTCGCTATTCGGCCTTGAAGTTAACTGATTTTCCCGCTCAGGCAAATTTTGCGGCGGTCGCCGATCCAATTGGTTCATCATAGCTAGGTCCCCGCTCGAATTGGGATATTTCTTCTTCACAGTCTCCTCACGAATTTTTCGTATCGATTCCTGTTTCTTCTGCTGGACAATTAAGTCTTCCTGGGCCAACCCATTTCCTGGGCCCATATGTCCTCCACCATATTTCTCTTCTGGCCCAACTTCTATTCCATGTCAATTTCCAGTCACTCCACAAAATGGGTTGTCCTCATTTAATTCATCTGCGGCCCAATTTTCCTTACCCACTTATTCTGATGGGCCTTCTTCACCAAGCCCACATACTGGTCGGCCCACTTATATATCCTCCCCAACCGCTTTCGCTCCTTCTCCGGTTGTTCTTCCTTTCCCTCGTCTTATCATCAAGTCCACTCTGCCATCCTTTCTCATCATATTTAAGTCTCTACAATTCAGTTTGGATCCGTTTCGACTGCTGCCACTAGACTCGCTGTTACTTCACCTTCACCCTGGTTTGTCGAACCCTTGGGTATGGGACCTCCTTTTGTTGGTAGCTATCCGGGACTTCCACCTAGTGTCCCTCCCTCTGATGATATTTTTTGTACCACTGTCTCTGATCGGTATATGGACATCGGTGCCTCTGCTTACATGACCTCCTCCCCCACAACTCTTGATCATGTTACTTCCTACAAGGGTAAGGCTTGTGTTATTGTTGGCAACGGTACCCAACTATCCATTACATATATTGATTCTATTTCTGCTGCTTCATTACCCTTACTTGATGTTCTTGTCGTTCCTTTTCTTAAAAAGAATCTTTTATCTATTATCAAATTAACATCTGAGTTGTAGCACAAGTGAGGTGGTGGCAATCGGTCGACGTGATGGTGACCTCTATGTACTAGAACGCATTATTCCTGCTTTTATCTCCTCTGTGTCTACTTCTAGTCTTCGTAGTACGTTTGATTTATGGCATGCTAGACTTGGACATGTATCATTTTCTATTGTGTCTTTATTAGGGAAGCAGGGTCGTATTTTGCTTCCCTCTATGCCCCATTCCCTCATTTATGTATACCCTGTGAAATGGCAAAAAGTCATCGTTTACCCTTTGTATTAAGTGAACATCGTGCTTCTAGGGCCCTTGAATTGATACATTGTGTCTGGGGGACGTCTCCTGTGCTTTCTATGCATGGTTATCGTTATTATGTTATTTTTGTTGATGATTACTCTTGATTTACATGATTTTATCCATTAAAACTCAAATCTGATTTTTTGATGCCTTTTGCCATTTTCAAACATTTGCTGAAAAACAACTTTCAACATCAATTCAAAATTTCATAGTGATGGTGGTGCTGAGTTTATCAATCATAGGTTTCAAACTCTTCTTCGAACTCATGGCATTAATCTCTTGCCCATATACTCCTGCTCAAAATGGTCATGCTGAGCGTAAGCATCGACATCTCATTGAGATGGGTCTCATTTTTCTTTTCCACTCTCATGCTCCCCTTCGTTCTTGGGTTGATGCGTTTGGTACGATGACCTATATCATCAATCGGTTACCAACATCTCTCTTGAAAGGTACCTCTCCTTTTGAGCTTCTTTATGCCTCTCACCCTCGATATGATTATTTTCATTCTTTTGGTTGTCGTGTTTTTCCATGCTTACGAGACTATGTTTCTCACAAACTCTCACCTCAAAGTCTCCCTTGTGTATTTCTTGGATATAGCTCATGTCATAAGGGGTTTCGTTGCCTAGATCCATCTTCTTCTCATCTCTATATCTCTTGGCATGCTAAGTTTGGTGAACTCTATTTTCCTTATCACAGCTCCTCCCCTATTCCATCTCTTGCTGATCTTGATATCTCTGTTTTCATTGAGCCTTATGAGATGTGTCTATGATCGTAGCCTTTTCAAATAAAGTTCAGACAACTGTACTCATTTTATCAATTTTGATCCGAAATCTCAAATAATTATTTGAGATCAAAAATCGGAATTCTAAACTCCAATTGCCCAGCTCTAGAGACTATGATCTCAAATTCTTGAATTTCTTCATCTATATTTTCGCCTTCCGCTTGCTTGAGAAGGAATTCCTGATGGCTCCAGTGTGGATTACACTTCCAAACTTGCCCTGTACACTTGTGTAGGAAACTTCAATCCATTGCCCCTCTCTTTGGTTGGTACTTGGGAATTGATTACACAACTCTTCAGCGTGCACAGAAAAACACGCTTGCATATGCTTCGAGGTGGGCTTGACCAGGGAACCGCTAGAGAATATGGCAATCAAACAAGGGTCTCAGGGGATTAGGATGCAAAAAGTCATATATGAAAATTTTGGATATTGTTTTTTGGAAAAGCGAAAAACTTGGTTATTACTGCAACTTATGCTTCTTCCTGGGGCATAAACAAACTGACTGCACGACGGGGAAGAGCAAGATAGTGGAGCAAGAGTAAAAAATAGGTAAAACATGGAAGAAAATGGATGCAAAGGATGAGGGGGTACAACACCTGCCAAAATTAGTAGTTATGGAAAGGAGGGAGACCTCTAAACAAGCTGAGACGGTAGTTGCAATGTCGGTACCGGTAAGTACAACACAGAATCAGCTAAATTAGAGTTTATTCGAAAATATGGCATTAGACAAAGATCAGACCAACTCTTCAAGAAGGCAATTTGAGCCTCCACCACTACGATGGAGGGGCAGCAAAGGCACTGCCTTTCAGGTAGCATGTACAATGGCGAGGGAAAGAGATGAGATTCAAGAGATGCTGAGATTTCAGCCCCTGTGCTTAACCAAATTAGGGGAGCTTTTGGTTGCCAGAAGAAGATCAGGAAAATCAGGAAGATCCCAACCCATTGATTGAGAATGAAACCACTTTAGGCCAATCGGAGGATAAAGGGATTAACTAGCATCTAACGGGACAATTGAAGCCAGTGAGGGGGTAAAGCAAACTAAGGCATAATCGGGACAAAATTGACCAACGACAAATCCCATTTGACCGTAGAGAGGAATAGTGGTGGTCCTGATCAAAATGAAGTGACAAAGGAAGGAAATCAACCACACACCTTCCTAGAAAAAAATTGATGCGAAAAAGGGGGCAGAGGAGACAGAAAAAATCCAAGTGGAATTTCCTCCATTGAATGTGACTGCAAAACCTGCAAGATTATCTGGGGGAAGATCAAGAACAAAAGAAAAAGGGGTCAAATTCTCCCCAACCAAGAAATCTATTTGACAAAAGGGATTGACAGGGAAAGCTCAGAGTAAACTCTTGACAGAAGGATCCCAGATTTTACAGAAGGAAAGTGACATGATCGGGATTTCATTGGAAGGACGAAGTAGGGATAACGATTCTATCCCAGTGATGGTGAAGAGGCTGTAATCCATGATTTATACGAACGAGATAATGGAAATGTGTCTGTAAGAAGATTTTGAGACACAAGGCACGATGTTGGGCCAGGATGAAGATGATGGGCTAAGTAATGATAAGAGGCTAATTGATTGGTTATGCAGAGTGAAGGAAAGAGCGACCTAACAAGTTCTCGGGCAGGTTTTCACAACGGGCTAGAACGCACAAGAGCCATTTGAATCCCAAGATTGGAACACCATAAATCTTTTGAGCCAGAATGAAGAAGGCGTGGAGGCCTTCAATGGATCCAATGAGATAACAAGCTTGGTGCTTTAGGAAGGATCCGAAATAGAATTGGATGAGAAATCTACCTCATATGAAATTTTTTATATGTGATAAATTAGTGAGGAGACATTAGATGACTTCTCGTTCACAAATTGGGGCTTGATTTTAAAAAAATTACAATTTTTGTAAAAAAAAGGTCAATGTAGTAGTTTGAACTGACCAAGTCATCTTCCACGTTAACAAGTTTTGCAGTTCGGACTCGGAGAATCTAAGATCTCTGCGGTGCTCTAGATCTATCAAATTGTCTTCGAGTTTCCCAAAAAAAATTCGCAATTGGTAAGACCCAGTTCCAGAATGCATGATTTTTGCTTCACCATCCCATACGGGCTGCTTCTGGTGATCGGGGGCGTCTTCGGATACGTTAAGAAAGGCAGCACGGCTTCACTCGGCGGAGGCGCAGGCACTGGGTTGCTCCTCGTCCTGGCTGGCTATCTGAGCCTCCAAGCTTTCCATAAGCGGAAGAATTCTTACTTTGCCTTGATTCTTGAGACGGGTATGACTTTTTGAGTATATTTTAATGAGCTAGATTGGTTCTGGTAATTATGTATTTGCACTTTGTAGTGAGATAAGAGAAATTCTCTGGCTTGATTTGGATCTCAGAAGGCATAATAGTTTGTTTCTGTATAGATGTTTCCCTTTACTGACTGGGAAAGAATGATATCCATGGGAGAGTATGTCTTCCATAGGAGTTTTCATTAACCATTTGTAAGTTAGTCATCACACAACACACCTGGGATTTATACGAATTTGAAGTATGTTTTCTCCATTTAGGAACATTTTGGTAGTTGTGGTGTGATTTTGCTTCATTAAGGTGGAAGAAGTTTGTGTCTTGGCAAATGTAGGAAAGAAGTCCTATCTCTGCTAATTTCTGTAAAATATGTAGGATTGATCTGATTTAAGCTTTCATTTCCTCTAGCAAATGAATTGCCATTTATTTTCTGTCTTCTATTATCAAGATTCATGAATTGCATGAAACACTACTATAGTTCTAATGTGAAGTGAAACTGCGTCAAACAGCTATTGCCACAATACTAACCTGGATCATGGGACAAAGGTATCTGCAAACTGGAAAGATCATGCCTGCTGGTCTCATTGCCGGGCTCAGGTGACTCTAAAAATATACTGTGCTATCGAACATGGTCCTCTTTTTTCAAACCTCCTCCATATAGTTCCAAGTTTAATGTTTTCCTCGGTTTCTGTTATATTGAGCATCGTACATTAGGATTCTTCATGTAGATGTTTGCACGACTCAATAACCTGCACTAACTAATAAACGAAAGATGAGATATTCGTTTCAGTGGATGCCTGAAGTGAAACTGCAAATCTATTGTCCACATCTTCCCAAACTTATGTGAAGTTATGCGATCTAGAAACTGATTGCTGAAAGTTGAGTGCATGAATGAATGACTTCTAAAATATGCCACCTCAAAAGAATGAATCTTTCTTTACCTAGAGTTTTTTTCACAGACTTTATCTATAAGCTATTGAGCCAACTCGAGCTACAAGGTTCGATTACCTCAAAGGAATAGATAACATTCAACCTCGCCCGTTATGGATTGTGCAACATTTGCATTACTTCGGGGTTCGCTGTGCTCGTTTTTTATACATGCCTTTTGATTCTACAATGTTTCTGAACTTTCTGCCCTCTTCATCTTTTGTGCAGCTTCCTCATGTTAGGATTTTATACTTACAAATTGGCCACTGGAGGGAATCATATTGCACCGAAGACAGAGTGATGGCTTTGATAGATTCTTCCAACATCGTCCTCTATGCTGATGATGAGCAGATGACGTACGTAAACTTGGATCGCCAGGTGTTCTGAGGTTGTGTTTATAATGCGATGGCCGTGTCAAGAGACTGGATAGTTTATGAGAAAATTGATTTCTCAAACGTTTTTATATTATTTTTTCAACTTATTTTTTACTTGTAGTTAGATTGAGGTTTTAGTTTTTAAGTTAAATTCAATTGCGGATTTAGAAAAAAAAATTATGGGGGTAAAAAAATTTTAGGGGGTTAAATAATTTTTTTATAGAAAGTGACAAAATAATTTATATGTTCAACAAAAAAATATATTAGCTCAAACAATGATTAAATTAATTTGTTTAATATATTATAAATTTAATTTTATTAATAATATATCAAATTCAATAATAAAAATATTAATATTTCAAATTTATTTTTTTAGGACTTGGATAAACATCAACTTTGATGTATATTAAAAAAACTGGTCCAATGTAGGGCTGGGCCGCTGAACTTTCGTACCCGCACCGCGCACATTCTGCATCCACTTCCGCATTTTTTTGCGAAAATTTATTTTCGATTCTGCATTCTGCTCCACTGGTATTATGCGGAAACGGATGTGGAAGCGAAAGTTCTCAGAGATCTCAGCACTATGATAAGTTCCACAGGGTATATACATTTATGATTGTCATAGTAATAAATTTTCATTCCCCATCGTCCTGTTATTCCTTTGCGACCCTACTATCCACAATGACTACATCACCAAGGATAGCATAAACCTTCAACTCTTCGCTGCTCGGCAAAAAGAATTCACAGCAAAGCAAGCATGCAACCGATTGCATCATCCATTTAATTGTGCTTCATTCTGTTAGTCTGATCAAGGACCAAAAGTTGCTATTTGGTCTGGATAAGCAGAGACATTCTCATCGAGCAGAAAGCAACTGAAAGAAATTACATTCTTTTGATGTTGAAGATGTGATTAACTTCCATTTCCATTTTTCAAGAAGAACATTGTTATGAGATTTCAAGTTCTTAATGCTTCTGCCTAAATGAAATGGATGTCATTGTCAAAGACTCAAAACGACTTCAGCAGACTTCGCGGTCACTAATATCTCATTTATATTTATATTTTTTGGTTACTATATTTTTTAATGATTAATATATCATTGTGGAGCAGAATGCGAAAGTCGTAGATTTTCGTGACTGATTCTGCATTCCACTCCGCAAATTTGCAGAAACCTCAAAAATCTTTCGCATTCCTCGTGGAAGCGGAATTAGCGGATGCTGAAGTCCGTGGATGTGGATGCGGAGTGCGAAAATTCTGTTGCCCAGCCCCAGTCCAATGGGATCCAAGGCCGGGGCCACGATCTTAAACCTAAACCCTCTCTCTTATATTTAATATACAAGTAAATTTGTTTTTTTTTTCTTTTCGAATTATTGTTACGAGGTTTTGAAATCCTGCAGGGGAACTGTTAATTTTCCTTAGTTTCCTACAAGGGCGGATCTAGAAAAATAATTTAGGCCGGGCTAAAAAAAATTAAAGGCTGTAAATTTTAGGGGCTAAATTTATTTTAGGAATTTAAATATTTTTTCATGAATAATAAACGTTTGAAAGAATATTCTTCTATTAAATGATGCTAAGTATTTTTATTTAATAAGTCTATTTTTATAATTTATATAATTATACAACTATTTAAAATACCTAATATTTTTTTGAAGAGTTTGTCTTTTTTTTTAAAAAAAAAACATTCAAATTTAAAAAGTAAAATATTATAGATATTCAAAAATAAAATTGGTTTGTGTTTTTTTTAATATTTTAAGAGTTAGGTGAGAGAATGTAGGTCCCATCATTATTTTTTTCATTATCTATCTTCTTTTCCCTTTTCGCCAAACCATAAAATTACACCATTTTTTTGAAGAACCAAGCACCAACATTATCACATTCATCCAAATTGATGTAAGGGCGGGGCCGGAGCTATGCCGGGCTAGAGCCCGACCAAGCCCCCCTCTAAATCCGCCCTTGGATTAGAGAGTTGGTTGTGACTATATCTATTTATTTATATATTTTTATTGTACTTGTATATATTTATTTTATTTTATTAGTATCTATATTTTTTAATGTATTTATTTTTATTTCTTTTCTTTCGTTTTTTTTTTCGATTTTTCTTTCACTTTTTAAAACTCTTTGAGTCGGGGATCTTTATAGAAATAATTTCTTTATCTCTTTTATGATAAGAATATGATTATGTATATCCTACCCTTTCAGTCTGAACATGCTTGATTTGATTTGATTAGGTTTGGATTGGTATCTAATAGATAGGCTTTCAAATGGGCCCAAATGGGCTGCACTTGTATTAGCCTTTGTTGTTTTGTTCCCATGGATAATTATAATCTATAGTCTATAGATTTCAAAACAAATTGGGAACTTCAACTTTCACTAAATAGGTTATGTTATGAACTAATAAATAAATTGTGTAAATAAAATAAAGAATTTGATACGTGCAAATAAATAATAAAGATAAGTTTTCTTCTGAAATTTCTTTCTCCGCCTCTTTTTTTTCTTCTCATCGTCTTTTATTATACACAAATTTTTTCGACAAATTGTAAATTCAATTAATGCTAATACTATTCATCACTATTCACAATAAATACTAACACTATTCATCATTATTCACAATAAATGCAACACTATTCATCACTATACAACACTATTTGATATAAATGTTATGTCGTGACATTCAATAATTTATAGCACTCCTCCTTGAATGTTTATCATATCAAGCCTCGTTAAAACCTTACTAGGAAAAGACCCTGTGGAAAAAAATCCTAGTGAAGTAAAAATAGTACATGATTTTATGATTTCCCCTGTTGGACATATATTTGAGTTTCCTCATGCCGATCTCTATGACCAGTTTTTCATAAATTGCAGTAGGTACTGCTTTTATAAACAAATTTGCCAGATTGTCACTTGATCGAATTTGCTGAATATTTATATCACCATTTTCTTGAAGGTCATTTGTAAAGAAAATTTTGAGTGATATATGCTTCGTTCTATCCCTTTTAATGAAACCTTATTTCAATTGAGCAATACAAGCTGCATTATCTTCATAAAAAATAGTCAGAATATCCTTCTTGGTATCCAAGCCACACATTCCACGAATATGTTGGATTATATTCCTTAACCAAATGCATTCATGATTTGCTTCATGAATTGCAAGCTGCATGGTTGGAGTAAGTAGTGACTAATATTTGTTTAACAGAGCGCCACGAAATAGCGGTACCTCCACACGTAAATAGATATCCCATTTGAGATCTAGATTTGTGCGGATCTGATAAATATCCATCAGCATAACAAATTAATTCTGGGTTAGATACACTGGGATAGTATAAACACATATCCATTGTTCCTCGAAGATATCGAAAAATATGCTTGATTCCATGCTAATGTCTTCTAGTTGGAGAAGAACTATATCTTGCTAGTAAATTTACTGCAAATGATATATTAGATCGTGTATTATTAACAAGATACATTAGTGCTCCTATTGCACTAAGATATGGTACTTCAGGACCAAGAAGTTCTTCACCGTCTTCATGATGACGGAATGAATACTTTTTCACATCAAGATATTGTACCACCATTGTTGTACTCAATGGATGAGCTTTATCCATATAAAATCTTTTAAGCACATTTTTCAAATAATTAGATTGATGCACAAAAATTTCATCTGTCGAGTACTCAATCTGAAGACCTAAACACAAATTTGTTTTTCCAAGGTCTTTCATTTCAAATTATTTCTTCAAACAAGCTACTGCCTTTGATAACTCTTTAGGAGGTTCAATAATATTGAAGTCATCAACATAGACATCAATGATGACAAGTACTGATCCAGATATTTTTATAAAAAACACATGGGCATATTGGATCATTTTTATAACCTGCCTTTAATAGGTATGTGATCAAACGATTGAACCACATATGTCCGGATTATTTTAGCCCATATAAAGATTTATTTAATTTAATAGAATGAATCTCTCAAAAATTTGAACTTTCTGTTTCAGGCACTTTAAACCCTTCAGGGATTTTCATATAAATATCATTTTCTAGTGAGCCATATAAATAGGATGTCACCACATCCATCAGTCGCATTTCAAGTTTTTCATGAATTACAAACTTATCAAATAACGAAATGTGATTGCATCCATCACAGGAGAATAAGTCTCTTCATAATAAATCCCTCATCTTTGGGTAAAACCTTGTGCGACAAGTCATGCTTTATACCTCACGACTTCATTTTTCTCATTTCTTTTTTGCACAAATATCCATTTATATCCAATTGGTTCTATACCTTTTGGTATATGGACTACTGGTCCAAAAACTTCTCGTTTCTCTAAAGAACTGAGCTCTGAAGCAATTGGTTCTTTCTCTTTGAACAATCATCTCTGCGCCTACATTCCTCTACAGATGTAGGTTCAATATCCTCATCCTCTTTCATTATATCGCATGCTATATTATGAATAAAAATATTGTCGATGTTTGTTTCATCTCGATTCCATTTTTTTCCTTCATGATATAATTTATGGAGATCTCCTCATTTTCAGGTACCCGAGTTTCTTCATTTATGTCGTTTGTCTGTTCAGGAGTATTACATGTCTCTTCTGGAGATTTTATTTCCTCTTTTGGAGTATTATGGGTCTCTGCTGGAGATTTTATTTCCTCTTTTGGACCATTCTTTATTTTTGCTCCTTTTCTTTGTCGAGGAATTTTATCTTTGGAACCAATTGGTCTTCCACGCTTCATGCGTGATTTAGACTCATTTGCTATAGAAACTTGTCCTTCTGGGATGTTAAGTTTAATTGGAGCTTTTGCAGCTGGTATATGAGATTTGGTTACCGTCTTCAGGTCGGTAAGCACACCTGACAATTGATTTGCTAAATTTTGCAAATGAATAATCTTTTGACTTCCAGTTCATATTGTCGAGAACAAGGATTAAAATGTAACAGTGAAGATTCATGCCAGAATATTTCTTTCTCCAGCACTGAGGGAGATTCATATCCAACATATATTCTCATCCTCCTTTGAGGAACCATCTTTGTGCGTTGTCGAGGTGCAATCAGTACAAATACCGCACATCTGAATATTCTTAGATGGAAAATATTTGGTTCTTGACCATAAACCATTTGCATTGGGGAGAATTTATTACAACTTGTTGGCCTGATATAAATAAGTGTTGCCGCATGCAAAATTGCATGTCCCCAAGCAGATACAGGGAGTTTAGAATGCATAAGTATTGGCCTTGCAATCAATTGGAGGCGTTTGATAAATGATTTAGTCAAACCATTTTGTGTATGAATATGTGCTACAGGATGTTCAATGGTTATTCCAATTGATATACAATAGTCATTGAAGACTTGCGAAGAAAATTCAGCAG
>JAOWBN010204665.1:0-26457 GCA_028565015.1 Pinguicula moranensis | reverse complement strand
GTTGACTGTACCGGAGATGATCCGGACCAGTGAATCAACAATTGTTCCTTTGGCCCCAATTTACTAGGGAGGGTTCGCCTGTCCAGAACCTTCAGGGGATAGATATTGTAGGTCCCATCCTGGCCAGCTGATGGTAGTACGTCTGCGATAACCTCTCTGCGTTTCAATTGTTCTTTCAACGCTGAAACATGGAAGACGGGGTGGATCTTTGATCCCTCCGGTAGATCTAAGCGATAAGCCACCTGGCCAACCTTCTCAATCACAGAATAAGGGCCATAAAACCGGGGCGAGAGCTTCATATTCCGCCGGAATTGCACAGAGTTCTGGCGGTAGGGGTGAAGTTTCAGAAACACTTGGTCCCCAACCTTGTAGCTACGCTCAACTCGTTTCTTATATGCATTAAATTTCATGCGTTCTTTAGCTATCTGTAGGTTCTCCTTCAATAACTCAGTAATCCTGTCTCGTTGCTGGTGGAATTCTTTGACAGAATCCGCCTTGAAATCGATACCCTTAGGTGTTATGATGTGCTGAGGTTCGTGGCCATACAAGGCCTTGAAGGGCGACATTCGAATGCTTGTGTGGTAGGAAGAATTGTACCAAAACTCAGCAAATGTGATCCATTTGAACCACGAGTGGGGACGCTGAGAACACATACACCGGAGATAGGTCTCTAAACACCTATTCACCCGTTCGGTCTGACCATCCGTTTGAGGGTGGTAGGCCGAGCTCATAGCCAACTTCACACCGGAGAACTTAATCAGCTCAGTCCACAAGGTGCTAGTAAAAACCTTGTCCCTATCAGAAACAATTTCTGTAGGAAATCCATGTAACCGATAGATGTTATCTAGGAAGAGCCTGGCCACAGTCTCTGTTGTATAGGGGTGGCTGAAGGCTAAGAAATGGGCATATTTGGTGAATCTATCCACAACCACCATGATGACCGTCCTCCCTTCAGACTTAGGCAGTCCTTCTACAAAATCGAGGCTAATACTGTTCCATGGAATACATGGAGTATCCAAAGGTTGTAGTAGGCCGGCATGGGCTGATGAGTCTGGTTTGCTGCCCAAGCACACCCCACAACTATTTATCCAATCCTCAACTTCCTTCTTCATTCCTGGCCAGTGGAAATACAGTCTCAATCGGTTAAGTGTGGCCAGAATACCGGAGTGGCCTCCCATAGGAGAATCATGAAAAACCTCTATCAGTTTCTGTCTTAGTGAGGTTCCTTTCCCTACACAAACCTTGCCCTTCTTCCGCAACACTCCTGCCAATAAGTGAAAATCTGGATAAGCTGTGGAATTAGCAGACTTAGTACTGATGATTTCACTGAATTGAGCATCGCCTGAGTAGCTTTTCAACACGTCCTCAAGCCAATCAGCTTTACCAACAGATATCCCACAGCAAGCAGCAGTAACTTCCTGGCTGTACCTGGACAAGGCATCAGCCACCTGATTATCAGATCCCTTCTTGTACTGAACAGAGTAATCGTAGCCCAACAACTTTGCAGCCATCTTCTGCTGCACCACTGTGTGTAGCCTTTGTTCCAGGAGGTGCTTAAGGGCTTGTTGATCAGTTTTGATCACAAAGGAAACCCCCTGGAGATAAGCACTCCATCTCTTCACAGCCAACACCAAGGCTAACAATTCCTTCTCGTACGTAGACAACCCCTGTTGCTTACTGCCGAGTGCCCTGCTGTAGTAAGCCACAGGTCTACCATTCTGTAACAACACCGCCCATATGCCCTTATCACTAGCATCAGCCTCAATGATGAAGGTCTTAGAGAAATCAGGAAGGTTTAAGACAGGAGCAGTAACCATAGCTTGTTTCAGCTCCTGAAAAGCTAACTCTGCCTCATCACTCCACAAGTAAGCATCCTTCTTCAGTAGTTGTGTTAGGGGTCGACTGATAGTACCATAATCCTTAATAAACTTCCTGTAGTAGCCTGTGAGACCCAGAAATCCGCGGAGAGATTTCAAATTCTGAGGCCGTGGCCAATTAACCATTGATTGAATCTTTGAGTGATCAGTTGTGACCCCTTGAGGAGTGATAGTGTGGCCAAGGTAGTCAATAGTGTGGCTGCCAAATATGCATTTAGAAACTTTGGCATAAAGGCTGTGTTTCCTCATAAGATCCAGCACGAGTTGTAAGTGCTGCAGGTGATCCTCCCAAGTCTTACTGTATACTAAGATGTCATCAAAGAAAACAAGCACAAATCTCCTGAGATAATCAGCGAACACTTGATTCATCAGAGATTGAAAAGTTGCTGGGGCATTACACAGCCCAAAGGGCATGACCAAAAACTCGAACTGGCCATGATGGGTGACAAAGCTACTCAGAGACACACTGCCATCCTCCATCCGAATCTGGAAATACTCATAACGGAGATCCAGTTTACTAAAGCACTGCGCCCCATTCAGTTCATCCAAAAGCTCATCAATGATGGGTATAGGAAACTTGTTCTTAACCGTAAGACTGTTAAGATAGCGATAATCCACATGCGCCAACTACCATCGTTCTTCTTCACAAGGATGACCGGAGAAGCAAATGGACTTTGGCTCCGCCTAATCAACCCTGCCTCCAATAGCTCGGATACTATCCTTTCAATTTCATCCTTCTGACAATATGGGGTGCGGTATGGAAATTGTTTCTTGGCCACGGCTCCTGGGAGGAGTTCAATGTGATGGTCAACTGTGCGCATAGGAGGTAAGTCCTTAGGTTCCTCAAAAATATCCTTGAAGTTATCCAGCAGAGTCTGGATGAGTTGTAGATAAGCACCCTCGTCAGCATGATTGTCATTTGCCATTACCCGAGCCTTGCCTGCAGGATCAGAACTGAGAACATAATTGTTTACAAGGCCATTGTTCATATTGAATATTTCTGCTTTGAGTACACTAGTTTGATCAGCCATAAAGCAGACTTGTCCCACAGCCACTGCCTCTCCATTACTGATTAGTTTAGAAACCTGCTTGGCTGAGGCAAATTGCAATGATTTAGAACCTTGATGAGCCTGAATAGGCACAGGCAAGCCATCCACTATGAGAGTAACTGTCATAGTGTGATAATCGTATAGCACTGGGCCAAATTCCTCAACCAGTCGCCACCTAAGATTAGATCAAAACTGCTGAGAGGAAAGGTTCTAGGATTGCAGACATACTCCCTTCCCTGCATAGTCCAACAAAAATTCTTACATCCCACATTACTGATGTTTCTCACCCCATCAGCCACCTCAACACGCATTGGTGGAACAAACTCCACTTCACAACTCATCCTATCAACAAATTTCTTATCAATGAAACAGTGCGAGCTGCCCCCATCAATGAGGATATGGATTGGCTCATTCTTGTAGAATCCTTTAATACGGTAAGTGTCTGGGCTGGTGTAACCCCCAATGGCATATAGAGATAACCCGACCTTGTCAATATCACTCTCCTCCACCTGTTCATCGCCATGAATCTGCATATCCGCTACCTCAGAACTGAAGAGATCAATAGGGTCTTCGGTTTGGATGGCATAGATCTTTGTGGGACACCTATGTCCTGGCGCGTAAGCACTTCCACAGCGGAAACAAAGCTTCTTTTCAAGTCTCTCTTTAAGTTCAGCGTCAGTGAGAAACTTCCTGCGGTTTTGAGGGTTAACTGGTGCAGGGGCAGGCTTAGTTTGCAACACAGGGGGGTGTGGGGCAGTTCTGATGGTCGGCCTAATGTTGAGTTTGCTGGCAGTTTCAGCCGAAACCTTGTCAATAAACTGAGTAACAGAGATCTCCTTTCTTTTTGCCCACAATATAGCCTGCATCAAAGTAGATGGCCGGTGGGATCTGACAGCAGATCGCAGTTCAGGCTGTAAACAACCGATGAATTTTTCCAAGTAGAAGTTCTCCTTGAGTTCTGGGTGAGCAATCATCACAGACAGTCGAATAGTGTCAAAACGTTTAAGGAGCTCCTGGACAGACTCGCGGGGACCTTGTTTCAAGCACATGAAATCCTCCAGTAAATTTTCACTGTCACCCAAATCAAATCTGATAAACGTAGCTTCTACAAAATTGTCCCAGTCAGGAGTGCAATCATAAGTAAATGCCCTTACCTACTCATCAGCTTCCCCATCCATGTGTAAACGAGCAAAATCAATATGCTCATGGTATGCAATACCTGAGTAGATGGAGAAGTAACCCACACAACGCTCTATCCAAGATCGTGGGTTGGCCCCATCAAACCGAGGAAAATCGGTGTGAGGCATTTTCCCTCTTCTGTGCTTTCCGCCATCGTCCCAACCATAGAAGTCGCCGTCGGCCGTGGGGGGTAGATGAGGAACCCGCCGCAGCGACTGCAGAGGTCGCAGATCCGGATTGCCAGGGCCCCCAACGAGTGGTGTAGGAGGAGGTCCTAGGACTGAAGCATGTGGATCTTGCTGTTTAAGCATATCGGCGATCAGCTTAGGCAAACCTTGCTGGAAAGCGGCAAAAGACTTCTCGGATTTAGCATAATGTGAATGAATCCATTCCATATTTAGACGCATCTCATCAATGGCCTCATCCACCTTAACGTGCAGCATGTCAACGACTTGAGACAGTGGATCAGGTGGTTTAGTAGGCCGAGTAGGGGTAACCGAAGCTGGAGGAGGATCCTTCGGCTTATCAGGGGAAAACTCAAAGGAAACACCGGTGAGATCGGCGGCAGATGCCGAAGTGCCGGGAGTGAGGGGTGGATCAATCATTAGTTGAGGCCTGTTATGGCATTTTTTAGCAATTGTGAGAGTGAGTGGGAGGATCGTAGGCTCTGATACCAATTGTAACAGATTAGCTGTTACAAGGCTGTCTCGCGAGGAGATATCTCTTGAGAAAGATGACTTGAGCAGAAAGAAAGAATGAGAACAGAGGAGAGAAGAGGAAATCAGGAGAAGGAATTCAGATATAATTCATTTCATACCCAGTTACAGCTCATTTTCCCCTTTTATGCTGACCAACCAGCAGACATCTAAAAACGTTCGCGACTTATACTGAATTAAATGCAACAACGATTCCTTCATTTAAATAAAACATAATTCAAGCAGGAAATGTAGATAAAGCCTCCAGTCTCTTTCTGCCACTTCATCACTCTCCTCCTTCACCACTTGTGCCTCTTCCCCGATCATTTCGCTGCGCGACTGTACCGCCGTTCTTAACAACAGCCGGTTTCCTTGGCAGATTGCTGCGCACCTTCTTTCTCTTCCAACTGCCCTGCAACCCTTTTCCCATTTCAGCATGGTTTGTTACATCTTCCTGCCAATCACGTTAACAATGTCATTTTAGCATTCGATTGCAAAATAGCAAAAGGCAGCAACATGGCATTCAATCTTGATTTTTTCTTGAGGTTTTCTTACAACAAAAGGAAGATCAATATGCTACTTCGATTCAAACAGTTTAGATAAAATCGAACCCTAGTAACAGACAATTTAGATAAAATCAAACCCTAAACTAAATGGCTAAACCTAATAAAACCCTAAACCTAATCCCAAAATCAAACCTTGTACTTGAAATCGAATTGCATAAGGAGAAGGAATGGCTGATTGCTGATAAGAGGCCTATTGAAATCGTTCGGTTCGGCCGTTTGGGAACGACGTCTACTCCTCTCGTGAAGATGAAGGAACTACTCCTCTCGTGAAAATGAAGAAATTCCAGCGGAACTGCGGAACTCGAGAAGATGAAAAAATGGTGGATTCGGATCTGCACTCGTGAAGATGAAAGAAGAAACTGTGGGTTCGGACTCCGTTCTCTCACCTACAGATTCTTCACGACACGATTGACAATATTTCCGTTTCATACTTACAGTAAAATGGTGCGGGCCGGGCCTACTCGCGGATTTTAAAATCAAACTCGCGGTGGGCCCGTCAAAGAAATGGACGGGCTCAGTTTTTGGCATACGGGCAGGTTGGCCATGACCCTTTTTATAGGGCAAAATAGGCCGGACCCATTTGGTCCAGCCCATTTGCTAACCTCTAATTGCAAGTTCAATTTCATTGAGCGCCTTATTTCTTTAATATTTTTTAGAAACAAAAAGAATAGAAATGAGTTTCTAACCGAAGTTGAACCTAGTTCATTAGATTCAGTAGTGTTGGGAAGAGCTCGATATTCCGACTCACACTGGATCTGGAGGCAATGGGTTGCTTCTTTGCGCTCCAAGAAATCAGATTGTCTCCAAGAATGATCGCAAATCATGAAGTAGAACGACGAGTATCGGGGCAGCCAGCCCAATCGGCATCAGAGTAAGCGGTAATAGTGTTGATAGGTGGAGGACGCATTGAACTGAAGCCCCATGGATAAAGTAACTCGAACATATTGTAGAATTCTTTTGACTGCCTGAAAGTGAAGCTCAATAGGAGCATGCATATACTGGCTGACAGAATTAATAGCATACGACAGATCGGGGCGAGTGATGGTGAGATAGTGTAGAGCTCCAACAAGAGATCGATACATGGTGGGATCAACAAGAGGTTCACCATCAGAAGATAAATACTGAGATATAGCCATCGGAGTGCTAACAGGTCGACTATCCAGAAGTTGAGCACGAGCAAGAATATCAGGGCATACTTTAGCTAGAGAAAAAGACCACCATCTGTAAATGTGGCTTCAAGCCCTCAAATGTAAGTAAGTGTACCAAGATCTTTAAGAGCAAACTCTGTATGAAGGCGATGAACAAATCGATCCAGAAGAGAAGTACTACTACCTATAACAATAATATCATCCACATAAAGAAGCAGATAGATAGTGTGTGCATCACGACTAAAGATAAAGAGTGATGTATCTGCGCGACTGCAAAAAAATCCCAGGGTACCAAGAAAGATACTGAATCGCTCAAATTAAGCACGAGAAGCTTGTTTGAGTCCATAAAGGGCTTTCTTGAGGCGGCAAACATGATGCGGATACAGAGTATTGACATAGCCATGAGGCTGTTCCATATAGACATCTTTAGTCAGATAGCCATTCAAGAAGGCATTTTTCACATCCAGGTTGATGAATGGACCAACCTCAAGAGAGAGCAACGGAGGGAACAACACGAACAGTGGTGGCTTTAACAACCGGACTAAAGGTATCAAAATAGTCAAGAACGGAACCTGAGTAAAACCACAAGCTACAAGGTGAGCCTTTAGGTGTTCAATAGATCCATCAGCAAGGTACTTTGTAAGAAAAATCCATTTGAAACCAACATTGTTAACATTGGAAGGACGAGAAACAAGGTCCCAAGTTTGATTCTGGTGAAGTGCAGCAAGCTCATCATCCATAGCAGATATCCAAGCAGGGTGTTTGGAAGCAGATCGGAAACCACATGGCTCTGTGGAAGCCAGTAGAGTAGAGGGTAGCCTAGTCGAAGCAATAGTGCTACAATCAGCAATAACTTTTGGACGAAACACTCCAGCTTTGGCACGAGTAATCATGGGATGATAACCAAGCACGGTGGAGGGAGGAGGATCAGAGACAAGAGGTTATGTATGGTGAGAAGGTATTGGTGCTGGAGAAACAATATCATCTGGGATAGGATTGGAAGGTAAAGTGTCAGAGGGACATATAGTACAGAAGGGTGGAGAAACAGAGGTATTGTGAGTGATAGGAACATCAGATGAGGGTAGATCAACCTGTGGAGACTGGGTGATAGGAGGTTCGAAGAACACAGAGATATCCAAGGATGAAGGAGAGGAAGTGGCAGAGGAAGCATGAAAGGGAAAGCTATGCTCATCAAATCGTGCATGACGAGTGATGTATAGACGGGAGGAAGAGAGATTGAGACATCGAAATCCTTTATGTGATGAGCTATATCCAAGAAACACACATGGTAGACTGCGAGGTCCAAACTTATTTTGTGCATAGTCTCGTAGACAGGGGAACACACGACAGCTAAATGGGTGAAAATGATCATGTACAAGGGAAGAGCTATAAAGAAACTCAAAAGGAGAGATACTTGATAGAAGAGATGATGGCAATCGGTTAATGATGTAGGGAGCAGTGTTGAACGCATCAACCTAGTAGGAAAGTGGAACGTGAGAATGGAAGGGAAGGGTGAGACCCATTTCTGTAATATGTCAGTGCTTGCGCTCTGCGCGACCATTTTGAGCATGGGTATATGGACATGAGATAAGATGATGAATGCCATGGCTACGTAAGTGAGTTTGAAAACAATGATTAGTGAACCCAGTACCTCCATCGCTTTTGAATTTTTGAATGACTGTGGAGTACTTCTTTTAAAAAAAATGCATGAAAATGGATAAAGATATCCTAAAAGTCTGAATTATTTTTGAGTAGATAAAACAATGTGGATCATGAATAATCATCAATAAAAATGGCATAATAACGATAACTATTCAAAGATAAAGTAGGAGAAGATCCCCAAAGATCACAGTGAATCAAAGTGAGCGGTTTGGAGGCTCGTTTATCATTAAGCACAAATGGTAGCCTATGACTTTTGGCCATTTCCCAGGAGACACAGAAATGGAAAGATGGGGGTATGGAACTAATTAAAATATGGCCTTGACGGCCTAATAGTGATACAGTGGTAGATGATGTATGACCAAGTATAGCATGTCATAGGCTAAAGTGCTACGAAGTTTACAGACTGTAAGAGAAGAAATAAATGCGGGAATACTGCGTTCAAGTACTACAAGCCTCCATCACGTCGACCGGTTGCCACCACCTGTCCTGTGTGACGACTCTGAATAATAAAACAATGATCAATAAATGTAATGGAAAGAAAGAAATCAAATGTCAGTTTACTTATAGATAAAAGATTTTTAGTGATTGATGGAACAACAAGGACATCTAATAAGGGTAAGGAGGAAGCAGCAGAAGCAGTACTAACATGAGTAGTGGAAAAAGGAGTACCATTACCAACTATGACACATGCCTACCTGTATATGGTATAGCATGATCGAGGGTACTTTGAGACGAGGTCATGTGGGCAGAGCTCCAGTATCCATGTACCAATCTAATATGGATGGCCTAGAAGGGTTGGAAGTGGATGATAGGGGCGGCCCGAGCAAACTAGGAGAAACCTCAGGAAAGCTACCAATCGGAGGTGGGCCAGAAATAGTTGGTTCTGATAAACAATGGTGTGCCTGGAGTCCCAGTTGGAGGTTCGGAAGAGGATTTGATGGACTGAGAATTAGTGTGGTGGGCCTGAAAATGGGGTAGCCCATGATAATAAACTGTTGGACAAAATCCGGCTTGCTGGGCTGGAGTGATTGGTGGGCCAATGTGATCTTCTGCCGGAAGAAAACTGCCATGAGGCATTGGGCTCAAAGAAGGACTCCATGGCCTAAATGATAAATGGTGGCCGCTTGGTTGAGAAGAGTGTGAAGGCCCAAATAGAATTTGTTCGCCATGACTATGGATTTTGCCTGAACGCAGGATTGAGCGGAGGAGGCCGGAAATTGAGATCTGCTGGAGACGAAGATGCCATGGTAGGAGTGACTGCCTGAGGATCTCCACCGGGAAAGGTGAGAGAAGAGTAGTGCGCGCGGCAGGCATCAGTAAAATGTCCAGTTTCGCCATAAATTTGGAAAAGAGGTTCATGAAACCCTCAGCTACGGCTACGACCACGAGCTGACTCTCCACCACGCCAATAATTACGGACAGGCAGAATTAAATTAGGGAAGACATGTTGACATAGGAGGTGGCATGGGTGCGGCTGGCAAAGAAATAGGCCGGAGGGCGGAACCCTAGGCAGTGGAGACATAGAGGTGGGCAGACAATTTGATGGAGAAATTGGAGAAGGAGCGGCAGCTGGTGGAGGCATCTTACTCGGCTGCTCGAGAGAAGCTGCGAAAGCCAAAGATGGTGTCATTACACCGGGGCATGGTGTGGCTGTAGAGGGTGTGGAAATTTTCTGCTCAGGCAATGATGTCCCGAACAGCTGGCAATGGGTCCATGGACAACTAAGAGCTTGAGAAAGCTTGAAAATCCATGCCGAGCCCCCGCTAGAACCAATGACTCTGATCCAGAGGCGAGACATGTTGTCCGAGAGCAGCCAATCTATCGCAGAGGGTAAGAAATCGTCTTGCATATTCTTTGATGTTGAGATCCCCTCGCCGTAATTATTGTAATTCATCTCGTAAGCGTAGCTCTTGGGATAAACCAGACTGATAATATTCATGTGCTAGGGCTACACAAACATTAGTAAGAGTTTTCTTTCCAACAATGACACCGTGAGCATCATCAGACAAGGAGGAGATCAAGAGAGAGTATAGGCGATTGTCAATGGATGTCCAAGCGATATGTTTTGGATTGAGTTTTGTGGTGTCAGTTGGATCTTGCCGAGGTGGTTCAACCACGGTGCCATCTACATACTGAAGGAGATTGTGATGTTGCAGGAGAGTTTGGACTTGGTTTCTCCAAAACAGGTAATTTGATGGAGTAAGTTTTATGGTTACTAGATAGGCAAACTCAGCAAAGGATAAAGGGAAGGTAGTTGCTGGTTGTAAAGCCATGGATGTAGAGGAGATAGAAGTAGGAAGAAAGATGGTTGGTAGTGATACTGGAAAAAAAACGAGAAGGATGAAAATGGATATATAATGTAGAGTTAGAGGGGAGGAAGAAGATTAAATGCAGTAAGAAGATGAGGGGCAGAGAGGTAAGATACAGGAATCGACCGTAGGCTTTAAAACTGTTGTGAAATACTCTGATACCATAACCCAGTGTATTAGCTTGGAGTTGCTTCTTTTATGTAGTGAATGTGTGAATATGTGAGCAAATAAGCTATGGAGGATTAAGTAGATAAGAGAACTCCATTAATATTCTTGCATGAATTTTTCTATCGTTACATTGCTCCTTTTATAGACATGAAGCAGTAGCTGTGATGATTAATTACTTGCTGATTTTCAGGATCGTGTTGTTGATCTGCTTTGTTCGGTGCCTCATGCTTTGTTCGGCGTTTTACTGTGCAGCTTTCTTTGCACCTTGGAGTATTATTGCAACTGGATTTTTGTGACCTGCTATTGTTGACTAAGGAATGGTCAACAATAGCAGCTATCTCATGGTTATCAATCTCTAATTTGGACAAATGCATATATCGCGCAGCCTCATCGCTTGGATTGATATTTATGATCTATAAAACTGGTGACTCATTTAAAATAGCGCAAATAAACCTTAGTATCCCTTACCCTTATGTGATGAGCCGGTACTGTATCGAAAATCTTACTACTTGATGCTTACCATTACAAAAATATTCTTCTAGGAATCTTGGCATGTTGGATTGTAGGTAGAGTTGTTCATTGCTGTGTCGAGATGTTTAATATCCAATTTGACTTGCTAGTTTGTTAGGATTCAGGTTTGGTATTTGTAGTTCCCGATGTTTAGTTTAGAGTTGGAATTTTTTTAATGGATTTTTGTACAAAGAAATCTTCTACTGGGCTAACCTGCATCAGTAAAAGGACCAAATTACAATCAAAGCCACAAAAAAGAATTGTGCTAAAACAGAAAATCAGTTAATCGAATGAGAAGAAAATAAATGGTCAGTCACATTTATGTATTGTGATTGTGAAGTTCTGGATCTTCAACGAGATGTTGTTAGCTTCTAGGCTCTTGCCGCAAAGAACCACCGTCTCGGCCTAAAATAAACTTCTCGTTCCAGGAATATTTTTGATCGGTTCGTTCCAAGAATTAGGTAAAAGTTTTTATTTGTCTATTTGTTTAGCCAAAAAAATATATTTTTACTATGTTTTTATTTAATATGATTAAAATGAATCAATATGCAATAGTTGGTGAAACATATTAAAATTTAAGCTTGGGACTAAAATTGCAACGAATTTGTAAATTATGGGATCAAAATTTTAATTTTGAATCTTACGGAACTAAAATTGCTTTTGAAGCTAACTTACCGGATCAAAATTGTTTTTTTCCCTATTTTTTTAATTTAAAAATATAATTGCCTACTCTAAGTAAAATAAGTTAGAAGCACCAAGTGATGGGGCATTGAAAACTACGAGAGTAATAGTTATATTTTGAATCCTATAGGAACTGAAAATAAAATTTGGGCAAATATAAGAGGGTTGGGGCCTTGGGGGTTCACAGAAGTACAAGATGATAAGGGATGTTGTGAGGGCACAGTTCAGTTCTTACGCATTCAAGAAACAAAATTGGAACGGGCTGAGGAGAGATTGTGCAAAGCTTTCAGGGTGGTGAATCGTTTGGGTGAAAATCGCATCTTGGTTACGGTTGTAAATGCTTATGCTTTTTCAGACCCAAGGGAGAGACAGCATTTGTCGGAGGCATTGAAAGTTCGGGTGGAGGAGGATGTCGGGGGTGTTGGTGTATAATGGGGGACTTTAATGAAGTACGAGGGTGACAGAGAGAAGTAATGGTGCTAGGGGGACTGACTCGGGACAGTGGGGACTGGGGGCTTAGATTAGTTCATTGTTTTCGGAGAAGTGGTTGGAGGATATAACTCTTTCGGATCATTGCCATGTAATTGTTAAACAAATGGCTGATTTGGAGGCTCAGTCATTCTGGGTATTAAACTGTTGGTTGGAGCACAAGGAGTTTAATACCTTTGTGCCAAGGAATGGGAGTCCTTTCTGTAGATTTTGGAGGTTACACTTTGGTTTTCAAGCAGTTATTTGTTCTGTAACCAAAATAACTAAAACAAAGAAAAACCAATTCGTGCAAGTTCGACCAATCAGAGACAATGAACAGTAGCCACGCAGCATAAAATCCCTCTCGATTTATTAGGGTTCAATTCCACCAATTCACACCTGTTTATATAAACAATTTTACTCTACTTCATTACAACTATAATAAAGCGAAGAACGTTTTTATTATTACAGCAATCCAACGAGCGCCACACGATCAAGCAGGATCATGCGGTTGTGACTTAATCTTCATGGTCCGATTATGCGGTTGGTCATTACTCTGGAATGAATGAGTTGAACTCTTGTTCTGTTCATTTGATGAAAATGCAGAACTCCTTTGCAGCACTTCAAGTCGCATAGCTGATTGCAAAAATGACTGCAAGACCCCTCCCTCAAGATGAGCAGCAGAAAGACTCATCTTGGACAAGAGATGGGCAAAAGGTGCAGCAGATAAACTTTTAGTCAATAAATCAGTTAGGTGAGCAGAAGAAGTAATATGCACCGGATGAATAACACCTAATCTGTATTGATCACGCACTGCGTGATAATCAATCTCAATGTGCTTTGTGCGTTCGTGGAATACTGGATTCGCCGTGATGGCTATGGCCGCCTTACTGTCACAGAATAGAGGAATAGGAAGAGAAGGAGGCAGACTATAATCTTGCAGAATGTAAGTTATCCATTGAATCTCCCGGACTGTGGTTGCCATTGCCGTTGCCAATGAGTCTCCTAAGCTTTTCTGGATTGTGATAAAGAGGTGAAGGATCAGTACCAATTGCAGAAAATTGAACTCCTGGTGGCAGCGAAGTGGTAACCCTACCACTGTGCAGGTATCCAAAGTCTACAAGCAATTCATGAACATATTTCTTTTGGCTAACACACAGGCCATCTACTGTCCGTGTAAGTTCCTTTCCCAGAAAATAGCATGCTTCACCTAAATCTCTGACTGTGAATGCCTTGTCAAGAAACTATTTCACTTGCTGAATTTGTTCAGGATTTGTACCAGTGATTAGAACATCGTCTACATACACAAGCAAGAAGAGGTGATAATCATCTCAGTGCAGAATAAAAAAACAATGATCATGTGCAGATTGCTGAAAACCATAAGTTTGGAGAGCGGCAGTGAACTCAAGATTCCATTGTCTGGAAGCTTGTTTGAGGCCGTAGAGAGACCGTTTAAGGAGACACACTTCCCCCTTTTTTGCCTTCAAGTATCCGAGAGGTGGATGCATGAAAACTTCTTCATCAAGTGTGTCATGGGGGAAGGCGTTATTGACATCCAATTGATGACTCTGCCAAGCCTTAGAAGCTACAACAGCAAGCAACAGCCGCACGGTAGCCACTTTGACCACTGGACTAAAAATTTCCGTTAAGTCTTGGCCCTCAACCTAACTATATCCCTTTGCAACTAACCTAGCCTTATACCTTTCAATGGAGCCGTCAGGTTTGCACTCACCTTATATATCCACTTGCTTCCTATAGCCCTCTTTACTGGTCGGAGTGAAGTGAGTTCCCAGTCGCAGTTAGATTCCAAGGCTTGCAACTCTTCATTCATTGCTGCAATCCAGTGAGGATTGTGTCTGGCCCGATTAAAATGCTGAGGCCCACTTACCATTGACAGATGAGCAACAAAATCACTGTGTGTATTGGTAGAAACATGATCCTGGTTTGGAGTTGAGGTGAGCAGTGGGGTCTGATTTGTGCAAAGAAAAGAGGTATAAAAATCTTTAAGCAGAACAGAGGGTTTTCTACTTCTTTTACTCTGTCTCAGTTGTGGTATGGCCAAAGCAGATTGAGTCATTGATACTAAGGGATGTGAATTATTTTCAGAATCAGTGGGTAGGGAATTAGATTCATGAGCATCAGGTTCATGATGAAGATGATCATCAAATGAAGGTGGATTTACATCATCATCAGCAGAAGAAGTAGATTCAGCATCTGAGATAGGTGAAGTGTTTTGACTTAATGAAGGATTAACTTCAGAAGATATTGAAGGTAAGGCTAAGGGGTAAGAAAGTTGTTCATGAAAAACAACATCACGAGAGATGACAATTCTTTGGAGTTCAGGAATAAAAAATTTGTAGCCCTTTTGAGAAGGTGGATACCCTACAAAATAGCCTTGCAGTGCACGTTTATCAAACTTGTCCTGCACTTGATATTTGTTCATGGCATAGCAGGAGCAACCAAAGACTCTGAGAATGGATAAAACAGGCTGAGTTCCATGTAAGATTTCATAAGGTGATTTCCAATTTAACACCTTACTAGGCCACCTATTTAATAGAAAAGTAGCGGTGAGAATGGATTCCCCCCAAAAGGTTTTTGGTAGGTTGGAATGAAACATGAGAGCACGAGCAATCTGAAGCAATGTTCTATGTCTTCGCTCAACCACACCATTTTGTTGGGGTGTGTATGGACAGCTACGTTAATGATCAATACCAAGCTTAGAAAAGAGAGTTTTGCATTGGAAGTTTACAAATTCCGAGCCATTGTCAGTTCTGATCCGTTTAACAAATTTACCAAACTGTGTATGGACTAGATTGAGGAATGTAGAGAGTAATTGGTGAACTGATTCCTTAGAATGAAACAAAAAAATCCAAGTGCAGCGGCTTTTGTCATCAACTATAGTAAGAAAGTAGAGACAATTGTTAAAAGAAGCTATTTTATAAGGCCCCCACACGTCTGCATGGATTAGATCAAAGCAATGAGCTGAAACACTAACCCCCAACTGGTTATCCCAGCGGTTGAAGCCCCTGACATCATCATGGCTTGTCAAAAAGTGCAGGGTTCGTCTCCCGCTGAAGAAAGCGTGTTGGGGACACGTCCCACGGGCCTCATGGGCCCGCGTTTAGCCCTATCCATGTGTTGTGGGTGCCGTGCATGGGTCCCTGTGGATTAGTCGGTTATTCCGGTAGTCGGATACCACAGGTTATAAAAAAAAGAACTGAAACACTAGAGCTGTTTGGATATGATAGGCATGTTTGTTTATACAGTGGACAGATTGAACAAATGAAGTTGGATTCTTTATTTGTGTTCATGAACGAAGATGACTTGAGATGGTTTAGAGTGTCAAACGATGGGTGGCCAAGTATATTATGCAAAAGATGCAAACTGATAACAATACAAGCACGGACAGCATGGTTCTTTTTTTTGAGTTAATGTACAAGGAACATTACAAGACAAATGTGACATAGTTTGCACAAGTTGAATCAGTTGTAGATCAAAAGATATTGCTCGCAGAACATATAGATCCCTCACCATGACCCCACAGCTAGTATTCTCCCATTTCTAAGGTCCTAAATACACAAAAAGAAGGCAGAAAAGTGCAGGAGGTATTAGCTTGAATAGACAGTTTTCTGACAGATAAGAGATTATTTTTAAAGGTGGGAACATTTAGGCAGGATTTTAGCAGAAAAGATTTAGAGAGCTGGACATCCCCATGACAAGTAACAGATTGGACATTACCATCTGGTAACCATACAGGTTTAAAAACTTCGAAGGGGACAGGATTCAGGATCATGTTTGAAGCAAAACACATGTGATTTGTAGCTCCCGTGTCTATGATCCAATCTGTTTTAATCAAAGTTTTGCACACATCTGAGTTTAAAAAATTAGACACAGAAGTACCTACAAAATCCTCCATATGCACCATGTTCACAGAGAATTTGTCAGATTGATGTTCAACCTCCTTTTCCTTTGTCAGATGAGATAGATCTCGATGCATTTGTCCCATCATTTCATGCAAGTGTAAAACAGATTCAGATTTATATTCCAATGGAGTGCAACTCCATCTCTCATCAGCTGAATCAATCACTTGATGTGCAGCACTGTGTTGTTTCCCTTTCTGCTATGGATAACCCTTCAATTGATAGCAGCTCTCTAGTACATGATCCTTCTTCCCACAGTGACCACACTCTGGCCTTCCCTTCATCTTGTAGCATGCATCCACGGTGTGTCCAGGCCTCTTACAATGACTGTACTCAGCATTTCCTTTCTCAAACTTATCAGTACGTTTTTTTTTAGTTTAAGCCAAATCTCTGCTCCAGCCTCCAGTTTTGGCCATTAAAGCTGCACTAACATCATCTACTCCAACAGACATATTGAGACTAACTTGTCTGTGTGTTTTTCAAAAGTTATAATCATGTTATAAACTTTATCCAACCATGGCAAAGGATCTAATCCAATAATGTGGCTTCTATCACGATCATAACTTCATTCAGACCCATCAAAAATTCCATAACCCGATCTTCTTTCTCTCTTTGTTTCAACAATACTCCAACATCACCTTCCACACAAGGCAACGGTCTTAATTGATCATACTGGTTCCAGGTTTGTTTTAATTTTCCAAAATGATCACCAACCGTGCATGTTCCTTGCCTCATTAATGCTACTGATCGTTTCAACTCAAATAGAAGTGGTAAGCTCGCAACCCCAAACCTCTATTCTAAGTCCATCCATAGCTGTCTAGAATCATGGATAAACATAAATTGATGCATGAGATCCGGTGTCATTGATCCCTTTATCCAGGAACAAACAAGGTTATTTGCCATTTTCCACTTCAAGAAAAGTTTGGTGTCCTCCTTGGGTTTCTCTAATGTCCTATCAACCAAACCTATCTTAAGCTTGGTTTCAAGCGCTTATTCCACTGCGCTCCTCCAGATTAAGTAGTTAGTTTCATTGAGCAAGATGCTCACTATCTGCGCTCCGGTACTATCGAAACCGTAGACTTGAAGTTGTTCTTCAAGGAACAAGTTTGCTACCATCTTGATTTACACAAGCTCCGATACCATGTAGATTTTGGAGGTTACACTTTGGTTTTCAAACAATTATTTGTTCTGTAACCAGAATAACTAAAACAAAGAAAAACCAATTCGTGCAAGTTCGACCAATTAGGGAAAATGAACAGTAGCCACGAATTGGTCAATTCCACCAATTCATACCTATTTATACAAACAATTTTACTATACTTCATTACAACTATAATAAAGTGTAGAACATTTTTGTTATTACAGCAATCCAACGAGCGCTGCACGATCAAGCGGGATCATGCGGCTATGACTTAATCTTCATGGTCTGATCATGCGGTTGGCCATTAATGTAGAAAGAATGAACTGAACACTTGTTCTGTTCATTTGATGAAACTGCAGAACTCCTTTGCAACACTTCAAGTCGCATAGCTGATTGCACAGATGACTGCAAGACTTTCGTTGTAGTGACTTTGATTCATTCATTTTGAAGAAGAACTAAAGGCACTGAAAAGAAGTCTGAAAATATGGAATAGATGAATTTCTGGATGTGTAAATAGTATGATTAATGATCTAACTAATCAACTGAATGAGTTAGATGTCGCTGTGGAGATTAGGAACTTGATGCAAGCATAAGTTGAGCACCGATTTGAGGTGTCAGAGTTTCTCATGTCAGGATGGAGGAAGCTTGAAAGAATTTGTCGCTAAAAGTCAAGAATGAGGTGGTAACATAATAGTGATACAAATTCAGGTTATTTTCATTTGCATGTGAAAGGTCAGCAGAGAGGGAGGGAGATTGGCGGTTGTACATTAATGGGTTTTGGACATCTGATGTGAGGGATGGAGTTTTGTGATTACTTTAGCAAACATTTTCAGAAGAGAAAATAGAATCCAATCTCAAGAAAATTGGAACCACGCCTGAGTTTGGGCCAAGGTGAGAGGGTTTGGTTGGAACTGTTGTTTACGGAGGAGGAAGTTATGAGAACAGTGTGGAGTTGTAGTGGTGACAAAGCTCTTGGACCTGATGGATATACGATGGCTTTGTTCAGGAGTGTTGGGATATCTTGAAGAGTAATTTTGTTTAGTTTTGTTGAGAACAAAAATGTCTCAAATGGATTGTAGATGAAGAATTTGATGAGTTTAAATATAGGGACACCACATTAATTGGTATGAGGCCTTTTGGGGGTAAAATCTCAAGAGCAAAACCGTGAGGGGTTCGGCCCAAAGCAGACAATATCATACCAATGTGTGGTATCCGGTAGGGTCCGGAACCAAAATTAAATCCTAATAGTGGTGCGGTGAGCGTGGAGGTTCTGGCCCCCTAAAGAGAGATATTCTTCAATGGTTATGTGCGTTCTTCGATGGTTATGTGCAGGTGCGCCGGTGGTCCCTGATTCTAAGGGAGGAATCCCCGATTTTAATGTCCCTGAATGGACAATGTTTAGGGAAAGAATCCTCGATTTAAGGTCCCTAAATGGACGATGTTCTAGGGGAGGAATTTTCGATTTCCGATTTGAGGGGGGCATCAGTGGTCTATTGTTCTAGGGGAGAATGTTGAGAACAAAAATGTCCTACATGGATTGTGGATGAAGAATTTAATACCACATTAATTGGTGTGCAGCATTTTGGGGGTAAAATCCCAAGAGCAAAATCGTGAGGGCTTCGACCCAAAGCGGATAATACCATACCAATGTGTGGTGTTAGGTAGGGTTTGGAACCGAAATTAAATCCTAACATGTTTGTTCAAGAATTCTATGAGAGTGGAAAACTATTGAAAGGGATTAATGCTAGTTTTATTGCATTGCTGGAAAAAGTGTAGAATCCATAAAGGATCGAGGAATTTCGACCCATTCCTTTGGTGGGGTGTGCTTAGAAGGTGGTGTCCAGGAGGCTAAAGTCTATGTTACCCAGGTAATTACCGAAAAACAGTTTGCCTTTATTGTTGGGAGACAGATTACTGAGTGGCACTAATGGCAAACGAGATAGTGGATCATGCTTGTTGATCTAAAAATATTGTTCATTATTCAAGGTTGATTTTGAAAAGGTGTATGATTAAGTGGAATGGAAGTTTCTAAATAAAATCATGAAGATTATGGGCTTTAGTGGTAAATGGCGGCGATGGATTTGGAGTTATATTTCAAGTGCTTCTACATCCGTGTTGGTTAATGGAAGTGCTACTGAGGATTTTCCACTAGAGAAGGGGTTGAGGCAAGAGGATCATTTGTCCCTGTTCTTATTCACTATAGTTGTGGAAGGTTTAATTTGGATTATTGAAGAGATCAAAGAGCTGGGTGGTATAAAAGGGTATCAAATGGGGCGAGATTTATGTAGTGTAACTCATCTGTAATTTTCAGATGATACCTTGTTGATTGGTGATGGAGAGTTGGGGTCGATGAAAGGTTTTACAGGTGCGCTAAAATTTTTTGAGGTCATCTCATGTTTGAGAATTAATTTTCATAAGAGTGTGATGTATGGAGTGAACATGAGTGAGAAAGAGGTGGAGGAGATGGCGCATGTATTTCAGTGTAAAAGTGGCTCCATTCCATTTATTTACTTGGGTTTACCGATAAGGGCAAGTCCTCGTTGGTGTTCTACTTGGAAACCGATTTTGGAAGCTATGAAAAAATAGATTAAGGAGTTGGAAGAGAAATATTTGACACTGACCGGAAGGCTGATTTTGGTAAAGGTTGTGCTGGTTGCGTTGCCAACTTATTATATGTCGTTGTTTAATGCGCCAATTAGAGTAATAAAAGGATTAGTGGGGTTGCAGCGGCAGTTTTTGTGAGGTGATTCTATGATAGGGAGGTGGGGCATTGCCTGGGTGAGATGGGATCAAATATGCCGGAGGAAGGACTTGGAGGTTTGGGAGGTGAAGAGGTTGAAGGAGATTAATGTCGCTTTGTTGGGTGAGTGGCGGTGGAAAATTCTTGCAGAAAGGGATGAATTATGGTTGAGATTGTTCAAGGAGAAGCATGACTATGCTGATCAGCTTTGGCGAGTGTTGGACGAAGATCCGAGTGCTAATGTTAGACTAGATAAAGTTAGATAAAGCAATGGGATTGTGATTAAAACTATACAAGGGATAATCCCTTATATTTAGGGATTATCCTTTATCTAATCACCCACTACTAGACGTGTTAGACATGTGCTTTACCTCTATAAAGAGTGTGTAAACTCAAGAAGAACTTAAGAAAAACTGAACATATTTTTGTTCAGGTAAAAACATCTTCAAAACATGGTATCAAAGCAGTGTGCGATCTTGAGATTCGATCAACATAATTCATCATCTACCGGTGGCCTTACCTGCGATAATATGATGGTTGAACCACCAAACAACCAAGGAGCCAATCAAGGAGCTCCTTCACAACAGCCTGCTGATGGATCTATCGTGGAGGTGCCACCAAATGGGAATTCCCAGCCATCGAGAAGTACTCCACTTCCAGATAGCCAAATTCTGGCTGCACCAACAAACCAATTTTCAGCCCAACTTGTCGATCTGACGAAATAGATGCAACCCTCAAACAAAAATCAACCGGTGGACATTGGCATAAAACTCACTGAGCAGAATTATAGCATTTGGGCTCGGCTCATGCGGATGGCAATAGGTGACCGGGGATGCCTCAGCCACATCACTGGCAATCCCTGGACTCCTCTAGTTCATGATCCCATTGATTCTCAATGGGAGCAAATTGATCTCAATGTTTGCTCTTGGATTCTTCACAACATCAGCGGAGATCTCATTTACAATTATGTGGAGTATCCTTCGGCTTACGAGTTTTGGACAATACTTCTAACAACATTTGGCAGCGGAGGTGATCCACTACAAATTTATGATCTAACGGTTCATGCAAGCCAATAGAAGCAGGGTAGTATGTCACTGGAGCAACTATTCAGTAACTTACAGCGCATCTGGAAGGAGATTGATCGTCGCCAACCCTACCCAATGACGACGACACCAGATATTGGCACCTTTAATCGCCTACGACAGGAAACCAGATTATATCAATTTCTGTCAGTGGTGAATGATGATTATGATGCAATTAGATGGATATCCTCAAGACCACACTGTTACGGATGGTTGAATCAGCTTATTCAACCATCCGTCGGGAAGCAACCCGTATTGGTATCTTTAGTGGATCCAAATCCGATACTGGAGACACATCACTGGGTAACGATAGCGGCTTTATGGTCCAGAGCAAATCTGACCGCGGCAAACAGTCATCCCGAAAGTTGCGTGAATTTGGGGTGGACAAATCCACCCTCTATTGTACAGATTGTAAGAAGTCAGGCCACAGTACTGAGGAGTGTTTCAAACTGATTGGTTATCCGGATTGGTGGCCAGACGTCAAGAAGCGTGGGACCAAGTCGGGCTCTGCCACCCCTGCGATGGGCAACCCTGCTACTGCCAACATCACCGGTGACAGAGAACAGCCTAGAATATTGGGTTTCAGAGGAATTGTCGTTGGGTTGTTAGACAGTAGCATCGAAGGTGATTTCTACCGAATGGTAAACCCTTGCCATTAGGTCCTAGTCCACATCCGAATTTGTATTTTTGCCCCAGCCATGACATGTTTCTGCAGATTTGGCCCCGAAGTCCAAGTATTTACTTGTTCAGTCCCCCGAGAATCGAAGATTGCCACTACACACCCCACAGTCTATTGATGGGCTGCAGAATGTTCGGCCCAACTCCTTTCCTTCACGGGTTGGCCAGTCGAATGGGCCACAGAATTTATTTCCTTTACAGTTGAATGGGCTACAGAAATCTCAACCCATTTTTAGGGCCTCCGATCTGGAACAGAAAATCAGCCCAAATTGACTACTCGATGAACTGGTGGGCTCCAATATTTTAAACCGGGTTGTTTTGGTGATGAACTTGCTATGGCGTGTACGATTTGTGGTACTCATTCTTGGCTATTTGAGTGCGGGGCGACGGATACAATCACAAATCATCCTAGTGATATTCGGGTACCGACTATTCCAAAAAGAACATGTATTCAGACCTCAAATGGGGGACTGGAAAACGTTAGGGGCGCAGGATCGATTGAGTTGTCACCAACATTAAAATTGTAGAATTGTCTATTTGTTCATAATTTTTCCTGCAAAGTATTGTCTATTAGCCACGTGAGGAAGGAGTTGAATTGTACGGTACTCATGTATCCTACTTTTTGCCTTTTGCAGGATATCAGGACAGGAGCGATCATTGGGAGTGGCACTGAGCAAGATGGTATGTACTATGTCGATGAGGTTGCTCACCAGAGAACATATGTTGGCTCATGCTGTTGCTGAGAGGCAAGCTTGGTTATGGCATCGCAGAGTGGGTCATCCATCTGTGGTGTATCTTAGGTTATTATTTCCGCAGTTTTTCCGAAATAAATCTTGTGTTCACTGCGAAACTTGTGTATTAGCCAAAAGTCACAGAAATTCTTATCCAATGACTAATAGTCGATCAGATCGTCCTTTTTCCTTAATTCACTCTGATGTTTGGGGACCGCCCCCACTACTTGTCGGATTGGTTTTAAGTATTTTGTGCTATTTATTGACTATTGCACTCGCATGATTTGGATTTATTTCTTGAAACATAAGTCTGAGATTCCTCAACAATTCATTGAATTTTATACTATGGTTCTAACTCAATTTCAGTGTCCTATCCAAACCCTACGATCAAATAATGGTGGGGAGTTTGTTAACCATACATTGCAAAACTTTTTCCGTGACAAAGGTCTTGTCCATCAAACCACCTGTGCTCATACCCCCGAACAAAATGGAGTTTCTGAGAGAAAAAAACTGACTCATTCTCAAAATTACTCGGGCTCTTCTGCTTGAAGCACATGTAGCACCTCTTTTTTGGTCGAATGCTGCTTCTACAGTCGTGTATTTGATAAATCGGTTACCCACAAACGTTTTAAGCCTCAAAACACCACTCTAGACCCTAACTGCTTTGGTCTCGGTATCTCCACCCTAAAACCTTCATCCTCGGGTGTTTAGGTGTTCAGTCTATGTTCACATACCAGAAATTGAACACACTAAACTATCTGCTTGTGCTGTCAAGTGTGTCTTTCTTGGATATGGGCTTCATAAAAAGGGTTACAGGTGTTATGATCCTAAAACACGTCGTATGTTCACTACTACAGATTGTGACTTCCTTGAAACCGAATACTACTATAGCCAACCCATTAATCAAGGGAGAATTCCGCCATGTTCGGCTGATCCACTGAGTTGGCTAATTGCTCTGGTTGATTTGGTGTCACATGCCCAACTTATGACATCAGATATTGATATTCACACTACTGACATAGTACAAACCACCATACCAGTATCTTGTTCAACCAGTCCATTTTTGTCTGCCCCGACTGGTATCCCCAAGGTTAGTACTTCTGAGTACATTTCATCAGATGATATTACTACAGGTATTTCTCTTGCAGATGCCTCGGATAGTCCTGTACCAGCACCTTTACATGAACAACGTGTCCTACCACCCAGGAGTACATGTGGAGTTACTGCACACTGGTACAAGCCAGAGCACATTTCCCGACAGTCAAAGTATCATGTGGCTAACCTGCTCAGGGAGAGTAAGCTAGTGACTTGTTCAGCGTTCTCTGCAGCCTTATATTCAGAGACACTTCCCAAGAACATCCAGGAAGCTTTACAATATGATGAATGACGGCGTGCTATGGAAACTGAAATGGCTGCTTTAGCAAAGAATCACACATGGGATATTTGTCGGCTACCTGCAGGCAAACGTCAAGTGGGTTGTCGATGGGTTTATGCAATCAAACGATGAGCTGATGGATCTATTAAACGCTACAAAGCACGCTTGGTAGCGAAAGGATATACTCAAGCATACGGCAATGATTATTCCAAAACATTTTCCCCAGCGGCAAAACTTGATACAATCCATGTGTTATTCTCTGTTGTAGCTAATCTGAACTGGCCCCTACATCAATTTGATATAAAAAAAAATGCATTTCTATATGGTGATTTAAAGGAAGAAGTTTATATAAAAGCACCACCTGGATACTCAGAAGGTCTACAATAGAATGAAGTATGCCGACTACGAAAAACACTCTATGGCCTCAAGTAGTCACCTCGAGCGTGGTTTAAACGTTTTACCCTTTCTATGAAAAAGTACAGGTATACACAAAGTAATGGAGATCATACTCTATTCATCAAAAGAAGGGGTACACTCATTACTTGCTTAATTATCTATGTGGATGACATGGTTATTATAGGAAGTGATATTGAGAAAATAGAAGAACTCCGAAGAAACTTATTTGGTGAGTTTGAAATTAAAGATCTGGGTGAACTCAAGTAATTTTTAGGAATAGAGGTTCAAAGAACAAAACAAGGAATCTTTATTTCACAGCAAAAGTACATACTGGACTTATTGCTGAGACTGGATTATTAGACTACAAGCCGGTAGAGACACCTGCTGTTACAAATCAAAAATTACAAATAACTGAGGGTGCTTCACTCGCTGATCAGGCACGGTACCAGCACCTGGTGGGCAAGTTGATTTATCTAGCTCACACCCGGCCTGATATCTCTTATGCAGTTAGTGTGGTCAGTCAATTTATGCATAGACCACAGGAAGACCATATGAAAGTTGCACTCCGAATTGTACGGTACCTCAAGGGTTCACCAGGAAAGGGAATATATTTTCGAAGAAATGGCCATCTAAAAATAGAAGGATGCATAGATGCTAATTGGGCAGAAAATCCAGTTGATCGAAAATCTACAGCAGGATATCTTATGTTTGTTGGTGAGAATCTTGTCACCTGGAAAAGTAAAAAAACAAAAAGTGGCGGCATTGTCTAGTGCTGAGGCAGAGTTTAAGGGTGTGGCACGTGGATTGACTGAAATCCTCTGTTTGAAGAAAGTGTTGGCAGACATAGGAGAACCTGTGTCAACTCAAATGTGATAGTAAAGCAGTCATTAGCATTTTAGAAAACCCAGTTCAACATGACAGAACTAAACACGTGAAAGTAGATCGCACTTTATCAAAGAAAAATTAGAGAATGGCACTGTGAGTCTTCCTTTTGTAAGGTCCGAAGATCAGTTAGCAGATATCCTGATCAAAGCTGTGCCCCGACAAGTGTTCCATGATGTACTTAGCAAGTTGGGAATTGTAGAAACCCCAAATTCAACTTGAGGGGGAGTGTTATACTAGATAAAGTTAGACAAAAAGTAGTGGGATTGTGATTAAAACTGTACAAGGGATTATCCCTGATCAAATCACCCACTACTAGACGTGTTAGACATGTGCTTTACCTTTATAAAGAGTGTGTAAACTCAAGAAGAACTTAAGAAAAACTGAACATATTTTTGTTCAAGTAAAAACATCTTCAAAACAGCTAAAACCTCAACCATTATGTCAACGGTTTCATCCATTGTACCAAATTGCTGCAAACAAAAATGCGAGGATAAAGGAGTTGGGACATTTTGTGGGTGTCGCGATGGATTTGGTACCCAGATTGTATGCTTTTGAAGAAGATTCAGTAAAGAAAATGGAGGTGGCTCTATCCAGTGTTGTATTAAGGGAGGGGGAAAGTGATCGATGGGGATGGCAGGGTGGTAATGGTAAATATGCAGTGGCTTTGGCGTATGATGCTTGCATGGAGCATCAGATGGGGGATAGGAGAGAACCCCGGTGCAAAGTGAGGTGTCTGTGTCGCAAGCTAAGGTGAGTATGTTGGTTTGGAGGTTAATTTTTTATAGTTGACCAACCAAGGACAATTTGATGAGAAGAAATGTGATAGTGGACCCATCGAATGCCATGTGTGTGTTCTGTAAAGTCCAAGTAGAAACTGCATCCCATTTGTTCTTCACGTGTAGAGAGTTGTCAAAGAGTGTGAGGATTGTTTTTTGGGTGGTTATAGCTGAAAACTGTGGGTCATTCGTCACCAGGTATTAATTGGTCTATGTATGCGAGAGGTGTGGTTGTGTTTATGGATGGGTCGTGGTGTAAAAAATACGGATTGGATGCAATGCAGTATGGGAATAGTTTTGAGGAGACGTTGGAGTGTAAGAACCTGGTGAACTCAACTTTGTCTTTGTTGGATTAAATAAAGATTAATTATTTAGTTTGTTTAATTAATTAAATCTTAAGCCCACTTAACCACAAGCCCGT
>JAOWBN010204664.1:0-39830 GCA_028565015.1 Pinguicula moranensis | reverse complement strand
GCATGTCAGGAGGTGCTTATTTTTTAGAAGGTTTACTTTATTAAAATAAGAACAAGTAGTAGAAGGTTGGTTGCGCAAAACACTCTTTTTTTTAAAAAAGGTGCTTATAATCCAATTATAATTTTAAGAAGGCTGCGCAAAACGGGCCCTTAGTCCCAAGGATCTAATCCTAAATGCGAAACTAGTCTAAACATGCATTAACTTTAAAATTAAAAAAAACATGTTCACCATTTAAACATGCGAATAAACCAACTCCAACATAATACATGATGTCTATACGTATAGGGTAAATAAATCTAAAGCAAAAAGTGAGATTCATCACTGTTGAAGACCTTCAAGTAATTTTCGCTCATCAAGGTATAACACCTTCTTATATGCATCAAAACCACCAAGGTTTCGGAGCTATATACTGGGACTATACTTCAAGATGGTACATATCTTTTGTACTCCGAAAATAATATATAAGACACGCCCCAAAACTCACTATTTGGGTAGATCTAATCTCAACAGATGAGCAAAAATCTATGGAAGAAGAAAAACAATCTTTCTCTTTTCCCTAAAACTTTGGCCGCCATCCCCAATGAAAATTGGACCTCTCAATTTTCTTTGTTGAATATAATGATCAACTCTCTTTTGAAACAAGACTTGTATTGTATCTAGGTGGATTGCTTTATATTTATAGTGAGGAGTTTAGGTCAAGGTAGAATTTTTAGTTCCTTGTTTAGAACAAACTAATAAGGAAATATGATCCTTGACTGTACAAGACTATCTTAATTAAGGACTCTCTTAATTAAGTCGTTGTTAGGCTCTTAATTTAATAACATTTAATTAAATGCAATGAAAATTTAATTATATTTCCATAACCCAAATTTAGTCTATCTAATTATTATGGAAAATAAAATGGAAAAACATTTAAGACATAGTGGGACCTGCACCACCCCTTAGCTGAACCACCGCCCGTCGAGAACTCCATGCATAGTTGGAATGTCGTGCATGTCTTGGACGTCCAAGGCCCGAGAATTAGGCACGAACCATCCACACGTTGGGCCCGCACCCTCAATCATACACATGGCATGTGTTGTGCGCATGTGCCAAGTGCAAGCTCACGGTCCATGTCGTGTGCCCACACATGCTGCCAGGGCTTGACATGTGTTGCGTGCAATGGTGCATGCCTGATGCATGCTTTCTGCACATTTTTTGCACACGGTCTTGCTGATCGGGCCTGGCTTGGCTTGATGTGTGTGAGCTACCTGACCGAGGCCCACACGATGCGCACAATGCTCACCATTCACCATGTCAACACGTCTATTGTCGAGTATGTGCGGCCCCCATACCGTATGCTGTTCGAGTGTGCTATACGTCATGCTTCCACCCATGCACGACTTTTCATGCATGACTTGCACGTCTTGGACCAATTATCTTATTCTCAAAATGTTTGTTTTCCTTTTCCACCATTTCATAAACTTCTCAATATAATGTGTCTATTTCATTTGAGTAATTATAAACAAAGTACTACATCTTTTGTGGGCTAGTTCCAGACCGATGGACCCATGGGGCGACTCTTTTGTCTAGTCACTAATCCTTTAGTTTCGTGAACTTACCACTATAGACACAAAGCTGAACTCCTTCCCTTATGGACCCTCTTACTCAAAGATTAATCTAAGAGTGTCAATTGATATAATCATTGTGTGTATGCCATCCTTCGCTCAAGGTTCACAAAAGGGTGACTCCATATCTAGAAGGTAGGTATCCCTTCTTGGAGTTCTCCATCTTATACCTGACAACTATTTTGTCTATATAAGATGCTTGAGATAGTGCTAACATCTTCTTCTTGCAAACTTTAATCACTTGGATCGTAAGATTGTAACTAGAATCTCACAAATCTTTCATTTAGAACTGGTTGGTTAGTCACCTCTTTACTTAGGTCAATCTTGCCACATTATTTCCAATGAGCAAAATGTCATCCACATAATGAACTAAGAAAACTACTACATTGCCTTTGATATTCGTGTATACATCATCACTATGATGAAAACCATAAGATTTGATGGTGTCATCAAATCTCGTGCTCCATAAATGGATCTTTGCAACTTGCAAACCTTTTGCTCATTTCCCTTGGAAATATACCCTTATATGGTTGGACCATATAAGTGGTCTCTTTTAGATGGCCATTCATAAGACCGGTCTTGATAACCTCTGTCATGTTTCCTTATCAGGGTCAACCATTGAGCTTATGAAGTCCAATGGAACCGATGTGAATGTATGAGCTCACAGGCGTCTCGTTGATCCTTTGATGGATATGAATGGTCCAATGACTCATGCAAGGACCAAGAAGATGAAGGAAGCATTGATTGTGTTGCTGGATGGCGTGAGAAAGAAAGAAGAAGCCAAACTAGAGCTTGCATGCCTTGGGTAAAAAAAACTGCGATTTGTGATGGTCACTGAATCGAGCGTGTGGGATGCTGCACGTGGGGATCATGCCCTCTGCCAGAAATTGGGAATTAAATTTAATTAGTTATTCGTCTTTTTTTTGTGTTCAACCCTGTTTTTACGGGCCCGGTTGCTAAATTTCAGTATGAAGAGAATAAAAGTTTGTGCAAAGATGAGGGGATAGATAGAAAAGAAAGGGGAGCAGAACATCCCTCAAATAAAAAAAAACTATCAGAGAACAAGGATCCCAACCATGGGGCTTTGATTCAAATAGAGCTTGGAACCACCCACATCACCAGTTTCCTAATCACATACCCGAGCATGGGTTCCAAAGAAACATTGATCCAAACTTTTAGCTTATCAGGTTGTCTCAGATTTTTATTTTTTTAAAAATAGGAGTCATAGCCTGAGTTTTTCTCAGCTCAGCCTGCCTCTGATGACATACAAGAGTCATTACTGTCAATATATCAATCATTTAGATTGGTACACATCTCAGCCTGCTCGCCTGTTTAGTTGTGGGATTGTTCTTTGATCCCCATGTCAAGTATTAAAAAAAACAGCTACGATGAGAATGATTCCATTTTGTCAAGTTGTTTCTTACTACAATTCTGGTTATCCTTCGTTCCTTAGTTAAGATGCCCCATATCATCTGGTATCAATTAGAATATCTTGGCCCTTTAGTAGTTGCTGCTTCACTCATATCTAATGGAGCAGTACCCAATGATGGGTCCAAATATACCCACCTCTGACTAATTCTTCTTCAGGTCAATGCATATTTTTGGTCATGTCCACAAGTATTTCAGCCAAATTGAATGACTATAGCCATTCAGAGTCCGTGGCATCTCGATAGAAACATCATGAAAACCATTTCCCTGTCACTTTATGCTTACTTTTGTACTCAACTCTCTGCAAATCAGAAACCAAATTTACTCTATTACTCTTCAATTGCTAGGATTGTGGTTTCTGCCATGATCTCCAGGACTTGATTCCTCGGTGCTTGCACAGAAAATAGAGGTTAGTAGCCTCTATCCATATGATTTTCACTGTCATACCTTAATATCAGTCACTCAAACAAACTGCACGTTAATCTGTTTCCTTTACACAAGCAATTTTCCTGCAATTATGAAATATGAAGTTGTACATAAATGACTAATTTGGTAGTTATTTTGTAATCATGTACCTCCTGGGTTGATTCCTGAGTGCCTGCACAAGAAATAAAGGATTAGCAGCCTCTGTTTGTCTTAAATCCCCAATTTCATACACTCAAACATCTTCATTATGTTGAGCAGGTTTGTTTCCATAGATCAAGCATTTTTTCAAAATTCTAATTATAAAGACAGTTATAGAAAAATAACTACTTTATAACATAGGAAATTACTTACAATAGGGCAGCGAGACATCACCACAAACCTATTGATCAAACCTTAGACAAGCTACTGGATTAATTATCCATTTTGATAATGAGTATGAAAATCTCGCTTCTCTTTTTTCTTTGATCCACAACTGTGTTTCACATTGAATGTCTTTCACTATATTTATTGTATTATTTTTGTTACTTGAAAATGTGCCAAATTTCTAGTTTTCCAAATGAGCCATACAAGAGCTAACCGAATAGATTTCCAAGCAGCCATGTTAACTAGATTAGGTTTACCTGCGATGAAATCCTCCAATGTTGGAATCTATGTGGTCTATATGTTTGTCGTGCTTGTGTCTGAGCCCACTAGCCAGATCTAGTTTACTTTCATATCTGCACAGAAATCACACAGTTAAAGAATAGATGAGCAGTAGATTCCACTTCAACTTTACAAAGTGCCAAAGACAACTCATGAGTGATATGTCTCTCCTATAGTACTTGTTTCACTGGTATAGCATTTTGTAACATTTTCCAGCCAAAAACCATGATCTTTTTGGGTGTGATCCCATTTCAGATATTTCTTAGCTCGAGTGAATCCTTGGTTGTGAAGGGACTAATGGTATTTTGATTGATTTTGGAGTATGCCATTTTGACTGTGTATCTTCCTTCAATGTCACCTTCAAAAACATAATTGTCCTTGCTGAATTCATATAGTGTTACTTCTTGCAGGAGACATATTAGATCTGCTAAATATTTTAGCTCATGTTCTCTCAATTGTCTTCTCCAAGTCCAACTCCAATACCATATGCGATTATTCCAATGGCCCATATAAGATGTATAGGCACACGGAGTTAAGGTTACTCTGAAGAGTCTTTGGTATATTTTTGCCAAGGGCATGTTTAGATGCCACTTATCCAGCCAAAATCTAACCCCAACGCCATCCCCAAGTTTTTTTTTTTGCTCGGGTTCAACTAGGCTGAGCTTGCTATCTCCAGTATATCTTTCCACCAATGTAGGCATACTTTAATCCTCTGCTTTTGTGTGTTCTCATGCCAGTAGTAGTCTGTTTTAATATTGTATGTCCCCCAACTTCCAGTATGTCATTTCTACTATATTTTGATTTGATAATGTTCATGGTCAAACTGTTCTCATCAGCTAGTATTCTTGACACCCATTTGCCTAGCATAGCTTCGTTAAAACTGATCAGATTTCGGATTCCCAACCCTCCCTCTTCTAACGAAGCTGTTACCTTATGCCATGATGTCCAACAAGTTTACTTCTTTTCACTTTTGCTTCCCCAAAAGAACCCTCTTTGGATTGATATGAGTTTCCTTATAACTGATGGTGATGCTTTGAGAAACCCAAATAGTGTGATGGAAGTGCAGCTAACACAAAATTTAGCAGGACTAATCTTCCTCCAATAGATATGTTTTTTCACACCAAACCAAACTGTTTAAGGTCTTGTTGCATCCGTCAATGATTGGCTTCCAGGTTTCAGTTCTTTTGGGGTTAGCTCCTAGAGGTAATCCCAGGTAGGAGATAAGCAGTGAGTTTGTTTAACTGGGCAAGTATGATGCCATATCCTGGATCACATCCTGCTAAATGTTAATCCCCAAAAGACTACTTTTTGATAGCTTTATGTGCAGACCAGATACTAACTCAAAGTTTTGCAGAGTAGCTTTGTATGCCTTTATAGTACTCCACTATGCTTTCCCAAATAGAAGGGTATCATTTGCAAATTGCAGATGTGATAACCAAACCTGGTGTCTCCCTATTTCCAAGCCTTCAAATATTTGTAGTGCAACAACCTTTTGAATTATATTGGACAACCTTTCTGCAGCAATCACATAGAGGAGTGGGGAGAGCGGGGCCTCAATCCACGTTTGGGATAAAATTCCTTTGTTGGACTTCCATTAATTAAGACTGAGGTGGATGTTGATTCTAGGAGCTCTTTTATCCACCATATCCAGTTTTGGGGAAAGCCCACATCTTCCATTACATCCTGAAGATAAGTCCAATTTATGGTGTTAAAGGCTTTTTCAAAATCCACTTTAAATATGAGAGCTTTGTTTTTCAGTTTCTTCACCTCATCAATAGCCTCATTTGCTACTAACACCCCATCCAAAAGTTTCCTGCCCCTGATGAAAGCCATTTGGTTGGAGAGATTATTTCTGCCATGACATATGATTGTCTATTTGCCAAGACATTAGCAATGATTTTGGGGATGACTCCAATAAGGGTGATAGGTCCGTAATCATATACGTGCGAAGAAGAATCTGTTTTGGTCATTAAGACAATATGAGCAGCATTGCTGCCCTTGGCTTGCTTTCCATTTATGTAGAATTCTGTAAGCAGTTGGTAGATATTAATCCAATTAGGGTGGCAAAATGCTTGATGAATTTGAAGTTTAGACTGTCTGGCCCCGGACGTTTATGACTGCCACACTCAGAAATAACTTTCATAACTTCCTCAAATGAGAATGGAGTAACCAGCCACCTCTGTGTCAGTATATTAAGTCTCTGAAAACTCATGTTGGTTATTTGTGGGTTCGGCCAAGCCACCTCAGCATATTTGTCTTCAAAGTGCTTCATGAAAAAGATTTTTATAAGTTATGGATCCTCCAACCATGTACTCCCATCCCACACACCTTGTATATTATTTGTTTTCCTATTTTCTCTTGATGCACCTATGGAAGTAGGCTGAATTTGAGCCCCCTGTCGGATCTAGCTTATCTTAGCCTTTTGGAATGTTATGCTGTCTAGATGATTTGCAATTTTATATAGTTCTTCCCTGAGGTGTAAAATATTCAGAGCTACTGATTCATCCTTTGGATCCAGTATATTCTGCTCTACCTTGGACTCCATATCTGCGAGGACAAGAAGGATGTCCTTTCGTTTGTTTCCCAGATTCTTTTTTTCTGCCATATTCCATGCCTTTATACCTATTCTGATAGCCTGTATCTTCATTTTAATTTTATAGCTTGCTTACATAATTATAAGGATAATGCCGCGTACATATATTGGGTACGTTGTGTGAGCATGCTTAGCCCTGAGGGCTAGTAGTATGCTAGATATTCTCAATCATCTCCACATATGATGAATCCTTCAGCCAACAATCGAGAACTTTCATGGCTTTGGGTCCCCAATTTTTCATCTTACAACTCAAACTAACAGGACAATGATTAGAGTCATCAAGCATTAAACCATCTTGTATCCAGTTTGATTCAGTTCCCAGCCATGGTTCATTTACTAAAAATTTGTCAATTTTGCTCATAGCCTTGAGAGATTTGATGTACCAAGTAAACGTCCTCCTTTCCATTTTGAGATCCACGAGTTGTAAATCCTGATCAAAATCTATGGAAGTCGCAATCTCTTGGGTGTTTGGCCTATGTGTTGCACCTTTTCTTTCCCCATGACTTTAGGATGGCATTAAAATCTCCCATTAGGGACCATTTTTGATTTTCTTTGCCTGTGTACATATCCTTGATTTCTTGCCACTGAGATAGCTTATAGGATAGATCTTTGGGTCCATAAATATTCACCATATTTGTAGTTAAATTTTCATTGGTCCAGCTGCCTGCAATCCCCTGAATACCTTTGGCTGAGACTATAGTTTTTCTAGTGAATTTGAGTTTGTTCCAGATGCAGAGTAATCCTCCTGATTGTCCTCAAGAGCCTTGGTACATCCAGTCGAAATCATCATCCAACCGTAGATATTCAACTAGTTTTGTGTCAATGTAATCCATTTTTATTTCCTGAAGGCTGATAAAGTAAGGTTTTTCAACACTTATGAGTTCTTTAACTCTGTTTTTTCTACCTGGGCTACACAAGCCTCTAACATTACATGTTATAACCTTCATAGGAAAAACTCTTCATCTCCTTTCCTCCCACAAGCCTCCCCGGGGTGGTTGATTTATTAGACTTGCTGAGTTTTGAATTTACCTGAATCAGTCTCTGGTGTGTTTCTTCTAGCTTGAGTCCATAATTCAGTCCAAGCATCTGACCAATTTCCATTATGGAATTTGCCTCAACACTTAGGAGTTCATGAGATAAATCTGCCATCTGATTTTGGTTTGTATCAGTGGTGTGTGGTTGTGGCTGTATTAGCTGAATCCATTCATCAAGTGTTGCTTGTCCCTTTTCCTTCTCTACATCTACAGTTTTATGCGTCTGACTTCTTGTTTTAGGACCTCCTCCCTGAATTTTCTTACCAGCCATCCCTTTGTTTTTAGAGGAGTAGAGTGTTCTGGCTGAGCCTGAGAATTGCCAGTCAAGTTAGGAAAATCCTTGTTGAAATCATTTTTTGAAATGGTGTTGCACTGTTATTTTCAGGGGACAGAGGAACATTTCATTCGTCAGGGGACATAGATCCAACTGTGCAAGCAATTGTGTCATCTATGTTGTCCATTTTAACATTTGAGTCTTTGGATATATCCCCTGTGCATACAACTGCGCCATTGGAGCTTGCACCAATCTTTACTACACTTAAGTCAGCTTCATCACTAAGCTGTGTTTTCTTGCCCCCATTACTGGTTTCATTTTCTAGTGTTTGGTGGGAGTCATTATTTCCTCTTCCTTGCTTCTAAGACTCTAGATCTTGAAAATTGCCTTTCTCTGGGGTCAGAGATCCAGTTGCTATGTGTGCTCCACTAGTTATTTCTCTAGTTACCACTTGTACTCCAGGATGTGTCTCCTTGTTTTCATCAGTCTCTACCTTTTCTTGTGTTTGTTGAGAGCTCATCCCTGTCTCCCCTTTTGTTGGTGAGTCCATCAATGATGTTTTCATTTTGTACTTTGCCAGGTCGTTAGTTCCAGGATTTCCCACATCTCGTATGGGCTGAAGCTCTTATCTGTTCATTGGCCATCATTCCTGTCTAGAGGGCTTCCAGTGTTCCCCAACGTTTCTAGTGTTTCGTTTGTTTGGGCAGCATCTACCCCCTTTAAAGCAGTAGGTGATCTCTCATTAAAGAATTGTTAACTATCTGATAGTCTAGTCACATGGGGTCCATCCAGTTCGCATTTAAGAGATGCTACCTTCTGTTCATTCTCCTAAACTAAATCATCATAATATTCACTATCAGAATATGTGATGGTGTTGCTGCCATTGCTGTCAGAGTTTGTAGTTAACTCATCCTTCCATGAACATGATGTAAAACGTTCGATTCCCACTTCAACCATGTATAAGATAAAATTGACCATCAATAACAATGTGAAAACTAGAAGGTGTAAGAGTGCTCCAGCTAGTCTAATGAGAATTTGTGTAGCCTCCAGACGGTGGGTAAAGTACATTCATCAATTAATAAGCATTTCCCAAGCAAACCACCAAATCTTTTCTAATATGTGTTCAGACCAATATTGGATTGGAAAGTCATAGACGTTAATCCACCATTTCTCGGTGGATATGTTCTGGTTCGCCATCTCTTTATACCAGGTAACGATGTCAGATAACCAATTTTGCTGCCACAACGAGTCATTTGAGGTGAGATTTAGTAAATCATATCCTTCTTCCTCCCATAATAGTACTTTATCTAAACTCATGAGACTGACTATCACATTTAAGTAAGCAGCCGCTCGGAGTGCCAATTGTAATTTATACCATTCTATGTGAGGTAACAGTGTTCCCACATATCCATGCTTTAGCCAGCTGGTGAATCCTTTTCACTCCAAATGGTCAAGGACTGTTTTTTCTCCTGATATTCCGTCAACTGCCCATTGGTAGCTTTGACTTGCACTGGCATATTGGCACCTTGGTCTACCTTATTAACTATTGTTTTACTAGTGGATGCTTCTGCGTGAGACTGGCATTTCAATGTCACATGTGGGATTTTCAATAGATGAGACTTCATTTGTGGTTTGTTGTTTATCACCATTCTGTTTCCTGGGGACTTGGGGTATCTAGCTACATTTGCTTGTAGTCGTAAAGAGCCTATCCACATGTTATTCAATTAAAATAACACTGCATCCACGTTCCCAATGTTTCAAAATCAACAAAGCCAAAAGGCAAACCAACATTGTTTACCTTCCGGGCGATCTTTAGCTCTTTTTTTTTTCATAAGCCAACTTCATTAATATTAAGAAGTGTATGTACAGGTTTTCTTACCCGGCGATCTTTAGCTTCTTTACTCTGCCTTGTTTATTCAATATGTTACGTAGTCTATCCACATCACACTTGAGGGGAAAGTTTGTTATAAGTATGTAGGTTTCGTCTGATGTTCCAGTACCTGAGTGTGGTTTATCCGGTGCCCCAAGCGCTCATGAACTGGGATGGGGTTCTAAGCGACCACTTCTGCATATGTGGCACCTTGTCTCTTTTGGCCTAGGACCAAAGGTGTTTCCCCAGCCTTTATGGCTGCTCGCCTCTGTCTCTTGAGTTGTTACGATGGAACCAACCACATCTTGCCTATACGATGACCAACCAAGCTGAGTGAGCACTAGGAATAAGCTAAAAATTGGGGAAGAAAGAAACTGAATGTTGGCTCTGTGTATCTGGGATGTTGCTGAGGGGAGATAGTGAGGGGAAGGTCAGGGTTTACTGTTTAGGAGGTGGTGTTGGTTGAGGAGGGGAGAGCGTCTCTCCGAGAACTACAACAACCCTGGGGAGAGGAAATTGGGTAATAGGTATGCTTGCTACACGTCGGTCATGAGGAACGACATGGTGTACGGTGGGAAAGAGGTCAACGACTGTAAGGCACTGTTTATGCATTGTTCATGGTCGCTCGTGACAGGGAAGAGAGAATATGCTCTTAAGTAATTAGTTATTCTTATTATCTAGGTAAGATAGAATTTAGTTTGCTTTGAATATTTTTAAAACTACATAATATGGAGATTGGTTTGTTTGGGATATTATCAAAATTAGATAAGATAGAGATTGGTTTGTTTTTAATATTATCAAATCTAGGAATTGGATAACCCTAGGTCACTTATTTGCCTATAAAAATGCATGTAATGGTTGAACCATAGACCCAATTTTCATGATTGATTTTATGTTACGAACTTGAAAGAAATCATTTTGTTCTTTAATCCATAATCTAAAGAGAACTAGGTTGTATGCATATTAGGATTTATGTAAAGGTTGATTTTATAATTTTTGTGTTGATCATAGAGTAGATTTTCGGGTAGGCGTTCGATCAAGCCTCTGATTTACATTTATTTCAAGGGTAGTAGTTGGTTACGGGTTAATGTTCCATGTTTAATTAGGTTTCTACGTCATAACACGTTTATTCGATCTTCATTCTTTCCATCAATTTTATTCTGAATTTTATATGTTTTGTTTAGTTCAGTTATTATCCTTGATGCACTAATGTGTTTACAATTTCACGTTTATATTCCGTTTATGAAGTTTCACATAATGTGGTATCAGAGCTTTGTTTGGAATTATTATTCTTAGGAAAATTTTGAGATTCCAATTCTATATTGAGAATGCTAATTGTTTCTTGATTTTTCAGTTTTGTTCGAAAAATCCGCATCCCCTGTCAATCCAAAAACCTGTTAGGAGTTTATCTTTGTGATTCATCTGTAAGGATTTGGGAGTCTTATTTTTTAATTCAGTTTTCAATTTCTGAGTCCTTGTAGGCTTCTGCTCGACACATGATTTTTTTTTTATCAAAATAATACTATTTTATTCAAAACAAATTGAGAAAATTCCAGTTGGTCGAGAATCGCTTGTCTTTCTTCCCAGAAGTGAAATTTGGATTTTTCGAAATTGTTTTCGTAATTTTGGGGGTATTTTCCATTAAATTACATCCTGATTTGCATTGAGTTATTTGTTCCGGTTGTCATCTATAGTGTCTTGTTGACCATGTTTATCGTTTGATATTCATCCATTATTATCTCTTTGGATCCTAATTTTTATTGCACGTGAATTGGAATTTGAAAGAACAATGATAGTTGTAACAAAGAGTGAACCCATCCCCTCACTATATTCAAAACCTTGTTTTAGAAAAATTGGATAGAGTGAATTTTGGGGGTTACATATGGGGAAGTGGGCCCTTACTTACTCTGTTTTATAGTCTTGTTTATTGCTTATTGCTTATTGTTTATGCTGTAGACAAGGTCAATGGTCAAGAACGATGCTAGTATCTCTAATGATGATGGAAGCTCAACTTCCATTGTGCTAGAGGACTGTCTAGCCACCGTGGAGGAGAGGTTTGGCCATTTGGAGGTTCACCTTGAGACCTTGATTCACGACATGGGGCTGCAAATCATATGCAAGGGGTCGTAAATCCAATACAGAATAAGGGATGCACTACCCCTCCTCTGAGATCGTAAGAACGAACCCCTAGGAAATAGTATCGTGAATGTTGGCGTGGAGGTTGATGATGATGACCGTGCTGATATTAGAGGCCAGTTCGAGAATTGAGATTAGTTGAGAAACATCAAGTAGACCATTTTAGACTTTCGAGACAAGCATGACCCTGAAGCTTTCTTAGAGTGGCAGGAACAAATGGAGCACATTTTTTTTTGTTAAGCCATAATTCATTGATAAATAATAAAAATGTACAACCTCCTTACTAGAGGTAAGGAGGTACAAATACAAATACAAATACAAGATAAAATACAGGATGAATAAAAAGGATGGATAGTGCCCTGGGTGCTACATGGATGGGAGATAATAGGTGGGTTACGGGATGAGCAATTGATCACATAACCCTCGGCTATGTAGGCCGTCACTAAGACTACATGTGTCATTATCCTGCTAGAAAAACTTAGCTCAGCCTGTATACCTTATAGTATTAAGGTCAAGAGAGTGCTTCTAAATCCCTTAAGCACTAACTTTAGGGATAAAGGAGCAGTGATCTACTGACTTTCAACTATGTAGGTCGCCTAAGGGCTCCAAGAGTCTTTACTGAGGTAGTTAGCAAAACTCGGGCTATTCACCTTATAGCATCATGGTTTAAGTGATGTTGTGAACCCTTAACCCATCTTTCTTATTTTCCCCATTCAGTTACATGAGTTCTTGATGATGATCCTTTCCTATGATAGATTCTGTGAGATAAAATGATCTCACACCAGGTAATCTCTTCTCGAAATGTATCCACATTATGATGAGTATTGACGGACCTCCGAGCTCATTAAATAACTCATAAGGTTCTTCCTGTTAGCCTTACAGCTGATTCGAGGTGAAAAATATAGTTTCACGGATCTCCCTCAGTTTCACCTAACCTGTACCTCATTGAAGATGAAAGGTAGTTAAAATAGATAGACATGCAAGAGTGAGTAAAGGAAGGAGAGATTCTCTGATAAGTGTATTCTCCACAGGAGGTATCACCTACAAGGCCAACTTTCTGTGCAGTGTGTTTCAATAAAGCCAGCTCATAAAAGGAGTGTTAGTGAATATAATGTGATTTCAGAACATAATACACATACATGGATTCATTAACCAATCAGTTAAAGAAAATGGGAAAAGGGAGGTGTGGATTTTATAGATCTTATTCTAATCCAGATGGATCTTTGAACAAGCTGAATTATAGATTACACATTTACCTCTTGATTGTGGAAGTAAGACTGATTTCGAGCCCACCAAATCTTCCAAATTGTAGCAATCCATATTTATTTGTTCCTGAATTTTCAGGTTAATGAGCCTGTAAAAGGAGAGAGAGAGAGAGAGAGAGAGAGAGCTGTTAAATCATCTAATTCATGAGCCCTCATCTCTCTTTTCCAGTAGAGTTTACTGGACCAGCTATCATCTTCCAAACTACCAGCATCAAGAATGCATAAATTTTGATTCACAGTCAGTCTGAATAGTCTAGGAAACATTATGTCAAGTCTGGACGGTTGAATCCATCCAGAAGAGTGTATTGATCCCACTTCCTAATTTGATCCTGACAGTATTCTGAAACCATGTCTCATGGAGTATCTCCTGTATCTCTCTCCACCAAAGGGAGGCATATCTATCCCTTCTTCTTCTTCCTCTCCTGACATGCAAAGGCTGCTATGGAGGTTTTAATTGTCTAAACCCTCCCACTGTTAGTACACCATTCTGCCCATACTTTCCAATTGGATCTCTTTAGCTAAAGTGTTCTTGCCTGATAAGATTTGATGTCCCCATTTCCCTAGCATGGCACGGTTGAAAAAACAGATGTTGCGCACCCCTAATCCTCCTTTGTCTCTAGGCTGCACTATTTTCCAGGCAATCCACTTCATTTTCCTACCTGACAGAGAGTTATTCCAGAAGAAGTTCCTTTGGGTTGCAACTATCTTTTTCAGTACAGGGGGGAAGGATTTATAGAGAGCTAGATAATGAGCAGGTATAGCAGTAAGAACCGAATTAATAAGAACCAATCTCCCTCTGGATGAAAGGTGCTTGTGGTTCCAAGAACCAAGAGTCTTCTCCACTTTTCTCATAAATGGAACATATCTTTGAGCTCCATAATTTTTCAGAAAGTGATAAGGTGAAGTTGGCTATTTCAAAGTTTAAAGGTTACGCATCTACTTGGTGAAAAAATTTGAGATAGAATAGGATTCGAGATCTGGATCCATCGATTGAGACTTAGGTTGCCTTTATGATTCAGATGAAGAAAGCTTATGTTCCTAGCTCCAATGTTCGTTAGTTGAGAGGGTAGGTCCAAGATCTATGGCCTCAATAAGAATATTCGGCACCAAGAGGGAAAGATACACCCCTAAGTGTAACGGTATTGAAGAATTGATGTCCCATGTAAAGACGATTGAGCGGGAGTTTCTGGAATCAGCCGCTAATCGTGCAAAATTCGTTATTTCTATTAAATGATAAGTGAACCGATGGTCTAGAAAGGATCCTTCAAAATATGATCAGAAGGTAAAATTTCAAACCCACCTCGAAAGAATTTTTCAGAATGTTGCAGAGGAGTCACCGTCGGCCAAGAGGCCCAATCCACCCACTTTTGGAGGTTCTGCTTGAAGAATGCTTTAAGTACCAAGGGTTCAGACATATGGTCACCTCGTGTCCAAACAACTATGTTATGAAGGTGACTGATGCGAGAGATATGTACAGTGAGGATGAGATTGAGGAGTGCGATCCAAGTGCCATTATCCTAGTCACGATGGACAGAAAACTTGCTGAAAATCAGTATCCAGCGACGGATCTTTCATATTCGAGTGAGGAAGATGTTGTTTAGAGGTCCTTGGTTTTGGTTCATGCTTAAACATTCAGCAGGGACAACATACAAGGGTGGAGCATCGTTCAAACATCTTCCATATGCATTGCAAAGCGAAGGGGAAGACATGTATAGTGATTGTGGACGGAGGGAGTTGTACAAACTGTGCAAGAGCTTAGCCTTCAAGTTGGGTCTAAAGAAAGAGAAGCATTCCCAGACCTATAAGTTGTAGCATCTCGATTACCGTGCAAAATTTTTAGTGAGGTTTCAAGCCAAGGTTCCATTAGAGATAGAAGGCATGATATGAGAAGAAGTCAAGTGTGATGTTGGTTATATGCACGACTGCCATATACTGTTGGGATGCTCGTGGGAATTTGATAGAAGAACCAACAAGGACGGCTACATCAATTAATATTCTTTCATGCATAATGGTGTGAAGTACACTTTTCCACCACTTTCACCTCATGATGTATTTAAACTGTAGCAATGAATGCAGAGAGAGAGAGAGAGAGAGAGAGAGAGAGAGAGAGAGAGAGAGAGAGAGAGAGAGAGAGAGAGAGAGAGAGAGAGAGCCAAAAGAAAGTGATGGGTCGGGGGGAGAAATAAAAGTAAGCAAGGGCATGAGAGAAAAGGAGAAAAGTTGAAAGCTGATGAAACCCCCCGACTTCTATGCTATAGTGGGAGGCCTGGGGAAGGCACTAAATAATCGATCACCTCCGGTTCTGTTTGTTTTTCTTGATTTATGGTTGATTAATAGTAATTTTGATTTTGGTATTCCTAGTGTTGTGAAGCCTTTTTTGTAGGACATTCAGGATGTGTTTCTGGAGGAGTTTTCCGATGGGTTACCTCCTGCAAGGTATTGAACATCAGATCAATTTTCACCTAAGTTCAGTCATTCATAATTGGCCAGCTTACAAAGCAAACCCTCAAGAGACCCAAGAGCTCCAAAGGCAAGTCTAGGAACTCCTTTTCAAAGGTACGATTCAAGAATCCCTTTCTCCTTGTGTTGTTCCTGTGATTCTTGTATCTAAGAAGGATGATACATGGCGTATGTGTATAGACTGTAGGGTTGTGAATTAAATAACCATCAAGTATTGACATCCTATTCTTCGGTTGGATGACATGTTTGAGGACTTATGGGTCTCTGTGATTTTTTCTAAAATTGATCTTGCTAGTGGCTAGCATCAAATCAGAATGAAAGAAGTAGATGAATGAAAAGCTATTTTTAAGATTGAATTTGATTTATATAAGTGGCTTTTGATGCCTTTTGGATTGACAAATGCACCTTTTACTTTCATGCGATTAATGAATCATGCGCTTAGTTAGTTTATAGAAACGTTCATGGTGGTGTACTTTGATGACATACTCAAATATAGCCAAACTATAGATGAGCATGCTACACATTTGTTTTGTGTTATTTTAGCCTTGCATGAAAAAACCGTGAGTGATATTCGCTTTAATGGGTTAGCAAGTTTTAATCGTAGGTTTGTGAAAGATTTTTCGACAAAGGCCCCCCCTTGAATCACTTGGTAAAAAAAGAGTTCATTTTGAATGTGGTGAGGCTCGAGGAAAGGCTTTTAACATTCTGGAAAATGATGTCACACATGTTCCCGTGCTTGCTTTACCAAATTTTGATCTTACTTTTGAGTTGGAATGTGATGCGTCAGGCATAGGGATAGGTGTCGTGCTTATACAAAGTGGCAGGCCTATTACTAAATTTGCGTACAACCGTGCAACTCACACAACTACTGATTATTCTCCTTTCGAGATCGTGTACAGTTTTACCCCCTAACCCATTTTGGATGTCTCTTTTGTCTAGTACTAAATTTCTTGACCTAGATGGCAAGCAGAAGGCCAAGTTTGTGCAAAATCTTTATCACGAGGTACACGAGAAAATTCTCAAGAAAAATGAGCATAATGAACGAGTAGCCAACAAACATCGCAAAATAGTGGTGTTCGAACTAGGAGATTGGGTGTGGCCCATTCCAAGTTCTACAGTGTCTGAAAGATAACGGCTATGAGATTGACCTGCTAGGTAAGTATAATGTAAGTGCTACCTTCAATGTGGCTAATTTGAGTCCTTTGAATCTCACAAATGAATGTGAGCTCGATGTTTTGGATTCGAGAACGAATCCTTCCCTAGAGTGAGGGGATGATGTCGTTGTTGATCCTTTGAAGGATAAGGGAGGTCCAACTCACACAGGGACCAAGTAAATGAAGAAAGTGTTGATTGTGTTGCTGGAAGGCGTGAGGAAGCCAAACTAGAAGCTTGCATGCCATGGGTAAAAAATCCTTACAATTTGTGGAGGCCGCCAAATTGAGCATGTGGAATCATGTCGGGGTACGGCCTGTTGTAGCATTTGCAAGTGCACAAAGTTGAACAAGTAATAAAGTGAATAAGTCGAGTGTCAAACCACGAGGATTGTTGATGATAAACACCAACTTTATTTAATTTGCATGCAATTTGGACGAACAACAGTTGGTTTGAATACTACTCTACAAATAGATACATGATTGCAATTTAAACTAAATAATTCTTTTTGGTATTTTTGGTTTAATAGACACAAATTAAAAGGATAACTTCTTCTGGCTAGAGTTCTAGGGCAATGACTTCACCTCTACACGCATTTGTATGGGCTTAGATTTTCGATTCAGTGACTAGACTCAATGCTTAGTTGACTACTGCATTTCTCCCTTTAAAAATTAATTTCTCTAGAGAGTAGTTCTTTTCATACGATATGTAAGCATTCATTCCTGGAATTTCATGCCTAATGCATCGAGAATTTCCACCTCACAAAATTCTCTCTTAATGGGGTTGCACTCCTCTCTCAAAGTTCGTGCGACCTACCAAGAGGCTTGAGACTCATGAAACCCACACACGGTGGCATCTTTCCCATGAACACTCCTCTCTCGAATTTGGTGTTCAAGGTACTTGAGGTTGGTTTGACCATTTTTCAGCTAAGTTTTTCTCTCTCGAATTTCGAACAAAGCCTAACTACTAGCACATGGTCATCAAATACATGCTAGTTGGAAATGAAGTGCAATAAAACCAACAACAAAAACATTTCATCTAACAACTAAACATTCAAAACCAGTCCACACAAAATACGCGTAGGGGCTATGATGTGCAAACAATAGTAGCATTTACTACTTGAAAATGTACAAGTCGCAAAAGTAATAAAGTGACGAAAAGGATGTTGAACCACAATATTATAGATGATAATCACCAAAATTATGCAGTTTAGACTAAATAACAAAAGGGCAAGTACTAACCTACAAATAAAATACGAATAAAACTAAAATAAAGAACTGAAAAATGCGGTACAAATGCAAACAATAATTGGATAGAAGATTTAGGGCTGGTGACTTAACCATCTAGTGAACTAAGGAGGTTTCTTCTTACAATTAATATTTGGATTAGTTGTCTTGTTGTCTTGGATTAAAACATTTTCAAAGAACTAAACATTAGAAATCCACAACTAAATTTACAAGGGTTACATTGCTCTCATAGACAAGAGTTGTAGCCATTGCTTACAAGATTTGGAGTTCACAACTAAATTTCAAAAGAGGCGACATCATGCCTTAAAATAATGTTCATGCCATATGAAAAGATAAACAAAAGTTAAGTTCCTAGAGGCAAGAAATCCCCTTGGATGAATAGGGAATCATCGTAGCTCCTCCTTCTTCTCCATGTCTCTTCTCCATGTGTTGGTGCCTTGTGCCTCAGATTCTAGGAAGAATCCTCCCCATAATTGTTTCTCCTTCAGAGTGATTGAAAGAATTGATACATGATTCCATGGGGAAAACGTTCCCATAATGGTTTGGAGTATCATTTCCCTCGTGGGATATACCTAAAAGTTAGCTTCCTCTGGAAGCTTGTGAAAGTTAGCTTCTTCGGGAAGCTTTGACTGAGTTATCTTCCTTCAAAATATTTGGACAAGATATTTTCTATAAGTGAGGGCAAAATGGTCATTCTACACTTTCCCATGAGATTTTTCTGCCAAAACGGATATGTGGTGTCTAGACTGTGGCACGACTTGTCGATTTCGAATCAAGGCCTTGCAATCGAATTCTTGGATTTATGGGACTTTTAGGTTCTTTTTCTTTCCTTTTCTCCCATAGGGCATTAATTGACCTACAACTACAAAAGGAAGAGAAATGGGTATTAAAAGTTTGTCCTCCTATCAATATTGAGCCAAATTAGACCGAATTAGTCTATATAAATAGGAATAAAATCGGCTCATAAGGCTACATTATGTCCTAGAATAGGGCTTGAGCTCATTGTTGAAACACAAGCTTCCCGAAGGATAACAAAGATAAAGACCATAGTTCAAAAACTCCCTTGGCTAGGATGCTGAGTTTGTAAGAGCTCATTTTGCTTCTATGGCCCTCACCCGCTGCTGCTCCTCTATCGAGATCCAAAAGTATGTGAGTAGATGGATTCTTCCCTTTAGTTGCCGCATGTTGTTAGCTTCCATGAGAAGCCATCGGAAGATATTTTTCTCATTAGTAAGGGCAGATTCATCCATTCAATACTTCTTTTATGCGTAGGATTTTGTCCTCTTTCCTGCTAAACTGATCGAAAGGTGTTACAATTGGGGTTGCGACCTGTATGAAAGTGGGGTCATGGCCTTACGACAGTGGTCGTTTCTCTATGTGTTTTGCACTCGCATGATGTGTCCGTTACATCCTTGCAAGAAAAAGATAAATGTATATGAAAATGCACTTTTATTGATCGAATATTGTTAAGATTCAAGTATAAAGAGTAGCTCTAAGTTGGTATAAACCAGACTTATCAACCTCCCCTAACTTGTATCTTTGCTTGTCCTCAAGCCAAATTCTAAAGTTCCTTAAGAAACCCCTACCCCAAATTTGAATGAATCTTTATGCTACGAGATTTACAGCCACAAATATCATCAAAAACGGCTACACCAATGCATATAGTTACATACTTTAAAGAGGATTGCTCATTTCCAAGACGTTGGGAATGAGCTTTTGCGTGTTCATACATAGATGCCTAGCTACTCTTTTCATCAAGGCTTGTGCTTTTGGCTTATTTGCTTTTATTTTTTCCTATCCTTCACTTGTCTTGAACTTGTTTAGACTTAGAGGGGCTACTTCTAATTGAAGAATCCAAAGGAGTTTCTATCCTACCCAGGAATTTCATTCAAATTTGTTTCACGTCTGTCTAGTCCGCATTGTACGCCACTCGCTAATCCTATTTCTACCATGCAATTCTTCCTCAAACTTTATAACATACTGCATATGGTGTAGTGTTTTCGAGCAAGCAAGTGCATACATTAACTCCTAACCAATTTAGGAAGCAACTACTTGAGCCACATTATCTACAATTAAAAACTAAATGTTATATAGTTCAAAACAGATAGTCCAAAACTAAATTAAACCAAAGTCCAGGCAACAAAAAAAAATAGTTAAAAGGAGAATGAAACAGTTCAAAAGTCAGGCAGAACAACCATATAATTCAAATCGCAGAATAATAAAGATGATGAACATGCACTCCTTACCAAACTTAAACACGACACTGCCGTCAGTGGAGATATAAGTTAAGGAAATAGAAACAGTACTCTCCTAAGGTAGCCAGTGGTTCTTCAGTCATAGCTTGATAGATTAACTACTTTCTCGGCTTCAGAATCGCTTTCTTCATCCTCCGGGATAATAGGAGTTGGAAATCGATGACGTGATTTTCAACAGCGGTCTAACTCGATAGTGAATCCCTAAGTGGCCACCATCAGAACCCAATTGGTGTGTATGTCCACAAAGTAGCCATAGGTGTGATCCATGACCACTCTCTAGTGATCCTCTGTGGTTGGATGGGTTACTCTCGAGGATACAACTAGAACCTGCACATAAGTGAGACTGGGTGTTGGCTTTGTTTGGGGAGTTTTACCTTTCCCCTTTGAGCTAGTTGGTGGGGTCATCACTGTTGGGGGACTGTATGGTGTGGTGCGGCCTGATGTAGGAAGGTTAGATGACTATGGGATGTCCTATAATCTACTCCGGATCTTTTCTAAATAAGCCCCAAATTTGGATAGCAGGGCACTCGCAATATCCGAGGTGGTGGGTGTCAGCTTCTCTTTAGGTGGCAATGCAACGCTGGCCTTCAGACACAACACTGTGATGAGCGATGGGAAATGTAGGGAGCTGGATTGCTTGATCAAGCTTTCGAGATGCTCCATTATATCCTTTTAGAGAATCTTCCCCATGTTAATTATCATCATAGTTTCAATGGCATAAATCAACAAAAGTCTTTTTAGCTTGGCATCGGTGGTGTGGGTTGTGGCATCATCCTGTTCCATATGAACATGTACCACAATACAGTGTTGGAGTGGCAGTCACTCTTGTTGACATCTAACTAAGTAGATGTTGGTCCGGTGGACTTTTTCCATTTCAGGTCTGGCGAGCATAGGAATCTGACCACTTCTTTCAGATATGGTCTTTTAGTGTATTGGGAATGCTCATCGTCTTTGATGTCCAAAGGCTATAGATTTGTTTTATAGATTATGGACTAAAAGGAACTAAACAGCCTCGCAACCTTCCTTCTTTTTGCCATGATGAGGTTTGCGTAGAACTCTCATACTAGATTTAACGAGTAGTCACCTGGACTACTCAAAAATTTTGTCTATCCACGATCATTCAGTGCTACCCGCAAACCAGCGAGAACCCCAAACGCCATCCTCCGCTCTTTGATAATATCCAAAATCCCTACTGTAGAATCATAAAACTCCTGGGTTTTCACCCCCTTAAACTTACCTTGAGGTTTTGCTTTCGTAACTCGCGCTCTTTTAGGGGTCATATGGATTTAGTATTTCAAGTTCGATTCCACTAACCTCTGATAAAAGGCCTCGGTATAGCTATACTTACCTCATATGGTGGCACACAACAACTGCAGTTGAAAAGTGGTCGGAAGCTCGACTACATGACTGCTCTCTGTACAAAATACAATTTGAGAATGCTAGGGTTTGAGTGTATGTGAAAAATTCTCGAGAGGGATAGGTCTTTTATATGGGTTATTAGGGTGAAAATTGAAAAGAATTATCGGGTTTTTAAATGGTAAGTCACGTGATTTTACGGTCCACAAACTATTTAATTGCACAATAATTTCCCTACAACCCAATTTCATGAAATTCCGAAGACTTGGTCCGGATATGCTGATGATTATGCTTGTTTTCAAATACCCAATGTAATAGCTTTCCTTAAATATCCTCATCACGATCCTCACATTGCAGGATCCCTCTTCTGCTGTAATTTGTATCATACCTAAAAATCAACATTTTTCATTATCTAGTTGACTATTTAAACTAATAAAAATTATACACGGAGAGAAATAAACTCTAATGAAATTGTTTATAACCAAACAAGAATCACTCTACAACCCTCCCCAAACTTAAAGCTAAGAATAAACAATACATTAATTTAACGTGCAAATTAAATATGGGAGATAGAGTTGGGGTATCCCTGTTTTCGATAAAAAGGGGGGGTTGGGGGTTGGGATGCCTCACACAAAGTGCTTCTTTAATGTCATTAGCTTGACGTCTGTTTCCCTAAGTCCTTTAAATATGTGATGGTGTTGTTGTGCACATTGCAACAATCAATATACGACTTCAATCTTTGGTCATTCACCTTATACGTCCCCTTTTTGAGGTGAGAGATTTCAACTGCTCCATGTGGAGATATATGAATAACTTCAAATGGTCCTGAGCATCTGGATTTTAATTTAACTGGGAACAACCAAATTCGTGAGTTGAAGAGCAATACTTTCTGTCTAGGGTAAAAACTTCACTTGAATATGTGCTTTTCATGCCACATCTTTGTTATCTCATTGTTCATCCTTGCACTTTTGTATGCATCATTCCTCAACTCATCCAATTAATTTAGTTGCAATGCTCTATTCTTTCCCACAACCTGCATGTCAAAATTTAATTTTTGCATTGCCCAGTAAGACTTATGTTCAAACTCCACAAGGCGGTGGCATGCCTTACCACAGACTAGACTATATGGGGACTTGGCAATGGGCATTTTGTATGTTGTTCTATATGCCCATAGTGAATCATCTTACTTCCTTGCCCGATCCTTTCTGGAAGAATCAACTGTCTTTTCTAACATTTTCTTTATTTCATTGTTGGATACCTCCTCTTGGCCATTGGTTTGTAGGTGATATGCCAACGACACGATGGTGGACTCCATAATTTGTTAGTAGAGTCTCAAATTATTTGTTGTAGAAATGTGATCGTCCATCACTGATGATGCATCAGGGTGCTGCCAAAGCGTGTGAAAATATTCTACCGAAGAAATTTCAAGATAGTTGCAACATCATTCGTAGAAGTGGCAATTGCTTCAACCAATTTAGATACATAGTCAACTGCCATCAGGATATATTTCTGACCAAAATCGGGTGGAAATGACCTCATGAAGTCAATTCCTCACACACCAAAGAGTTATACTTCCAAAATTGGTTGTAATGGCATCTCACTCTTCTTGAATAGTTGTCGTGTGCTTTGGGATCTGTCACATTATAACACAAATCATTGGGCATCTTTAAATAGGAATGGCCAATAGAAATCACACTGTAGTACCTTGGCTGCTGTACGATTCCTACCGAAGTGGCCACCGCACTCTAGTGAGTGTCATGAGTGAGGACAAAGTTTATCTCTTCATCTGGGACACATCTTCAAATCATTTGATCTGACCAAAATTTGTATAAGATGGCTCATCCCATAGGAAATGCTTTACTTGAGAGAAAAATTGTTTCCTTTGTTGATATGTAAATCTGGGTGGCAAGACTTTACACCAAGAAATTTACAATGTCAGCATACCATGGGTCCTGATGTGACTTTACCACTGAAGCTTGTTTGATGAGATTATCCTGCTAAGGTTCTTCTTCTTTGAAACAGTTGTCTCAATATTTGAGCATTCTTATGAAGTTTGGAGAACTCTATGGCTTGGCATACTCTGAACTTTACTTCTTTACCTTGTACATGTAATGTTAATTCCCGTTTTCTGACATCGATCAATGCTCCTTCAGTTGCCAAAAATGGGGATGTCACGGACCTCTTCCATATCCGGAATGACAAAATATGGTTGGAAGATAAACTTGTCAACTTTGATCAAGACGTCCCCAATAATACCTCTTGGGTGTTTGATAGATCTGTCCGCCAAATTGAGAGATATAGTTCTGGGTTGAGTTTCTCCTAATCCGAGCCTTTGAAAGATAGACAATGGCATCAAATTAATAATGGCACCTAAGTCACACAACGCTCTATCAAAAATAGAATTGCCAATAGAGTAACAAATAGTAAAACTCCCTTGATTTTGCACTTGTTGGACAACATGTCCTCGATGAATATAACATAGTAAGACATTTGCTCTATTGCTTCGCAAAGAGAATGTTTATGTACAAATTCTTGAATACTTCAAGGAACTTCTGAAAGTGCTTGTCCAACTTCATTGTTTCAACCTTTGAGGAAAAGAGATTTGTGGTTTCTGCTCAATCTGCTGTTGATGCAGCTGCTCCTCCAGCTTTTCATCAATCTTCTGCTTAGGGGTAGGACCTTGTCTTGGATTTTCCTCTACTTCTTTTCCACTTCTCAAGGTAATTTCCTGACATTGCTCTTTGGGATTAACTTTTTTGGTACTTGGCAAAACACCTGGTAGTCTCTCAGATAATTGGTTTACCAACTGATCAACTTGAGTTTCCAAGTTCCTTATGGCTGCAGCTTGATCCTTGAAGTTAGCTCGGGTCTCTTGCATAAAACTGCTTGAGGTGGTGGTTAGCTACGCAATTAAATTTGTGGTGCTCTTGGTGGCTACAGTCAACTGTGTTATCATCTCATCCTGAGGCCTTTGATAAGTGGGCTTTTGTATTTGCGACTGAAACTGCGAAGGATTATATGGTATGGGGTTCAAGACATGCTGAGTGTTGCTCCAGGAAAAGTTGGGGATGTCATTCCTGCGAGGGTTGAATTTTTTTTTTTGCAATGACAATTTCATTAATAGTAAAAAGAGTACAAATGGAATATTTGCAAAGACCAAAAAACTATTTACACATCAAGTTGTTTTCCAACAAGCGGAAAACAGTCTGCATCTCAACAGAAATGTCCTTACCCTTCTTAAAGTTACTCCCACATCCATTCCACACCATAGATTGTTGTTGGTTCATGACTTGTTAGGCGTCTTCATTGTCAACTTATCAGAGTCCAGTGTAGAATCAGTTACACAACTTAGCACTAGGCAATTCATCATCTTATTAGCTTTGAGTGATCAATCTAGTTCAATTTCCTGACTGTCACCTTATAAATCCCAAACTGTTGTTTGTGGATTGATACACAGCTTCGTTGTAACTAGACTGTTATTTGATTTATAAGGTTGAGGATGATGAGGAGTACCTCTTTTTGGGATACAGAGCATCTTTGTTTCTATCAGGCCTTTTGATCTTACTCTTCACTCAGGAACTATAGGCATGTCAGTGGTTGCACCCTCCAATATGTTAGAGAGTAGGAAAATATTGTAATTGTTCTTTTTGCTCTTATCCCTAGCCAGGAGCATCTATGGATCATGGAATATACTATGTGTATTTATAATCATGCCTACAAAATGGGATCTGTTTCTAACTTTCCAGATTTGCCATGTCATTGCTATCTTGATTGACTTTCATGCTTCAGTATTGGTTCTTGATGGTTTAGCTTCTAGATAAACCTGCAGTGTTGGTACTTGCAGAGCAGTGTGGGGATCCAGGCTATGTTGGAGTAACCATTCTTGGATTTCCTGCCAAATGGACAAGGTTACTTAACATGTGCTAAATATATGGTCAACTGTTTCCTGACCTGAATGACACACAGGACAACTGACTTCCTACTCTCCGGCATTATTTGCCTCTTTTGTAGGGCCATCTTTATTGGTAGAGCTTGCGGGATTGCCTTACACACTAGGATCATAGTGTTTTTTTTTGGTGAGAATCTGTTCAAGATGCATTTATGCTTTTCTATTTCCTCCATTGTGAACTCATTTGGTGTTGCAACAGTGATGAGATTGTATGCTTCCTCCACTGTGTACTTCTCATTACCAGTCATCCTTGGGGTATTCTCCAACAAGAGATAAAGTAGATTATTCAGATTGGGGATTTCATGATCTCTGAAGGTTCTTCTCTAGGTTAGTATCCATATCCAGTAATCATTCTCCCATTTTCCTGCCTCAGCTAAAGAGATGTTCTTGTTGCATGTTACCCAATACAGTCGTGTGTAGGTTTCTACCATTGAAGCATTGTTGCACCATTTTTCCAGCCAGAATTTGATGCCTTCCCCACAACCTATCCAGTTCTTGGTCTGGTGGCTGAACTAGTTGTCACTTATGGTTTCCTGTATCTCTTTCCACTACCTAGAAGCATATATACTTCCTCTTCTTCTTCCCTTCTTCCATCCAAGCTGCACTTGAGGTTTCCTTAACTCACTAAGCTCCCCCACCTTCAGCAATCCATCCAAGCCATACTTTGATTTCAGAATGTCCATAGCAAGGTTTTTCTCACAAGATAAGATTTTTTCACCCCACTTTCCAATCATAGCACTATTGAAGCTTTGGATGTTGCAAAATCCAAGTCCACCTTTCTCTATATGTAAGAATATGTTTTTCAATGAGATCCAGTACATCTATCTTTTTTCTTTAGGGCCATCCCAATAGAAGTTTCTCTGGATAGCTGTTAACTTCTTGATGATCGAAGATGGGGCTTTGTAAAAAGCTAGGTAGTGATATGGTAGATCTGCCAAAACTGAGTTTATAATCACCTGCTTCCCTCCTGTGGATAAATCCTTTTGGTCCCATGCATTTAATGTCCTATAGAATTTGTCCAAAATATGTTTCAAGGTTGTTATTCTATGATGATTTGCACCCACTGGTAAGCCGAGGTAATTATAGGGTAAGGCCCTTGTTGAACAACCCATGTAGATGCCATTTCTGCTAAGGTTTCATCAGGCATGTTGATACCTATCAGGTAAAGTTTGCTGTAGTTGATGCGCGGTCTAGAGATCTACTGAAAGTTTTGGAGTATAGCCTTAAATGTCTTGATAGTATGCCAAGAGGCCTGCCCAAAATGTAATGTCTCTTCTGCAAATTGTATATGGAATAAGGGTGCCTTACCTCTACCAATTTCTAGAGCTTTGGATTTGTTCAATTTTGCATCTTTCTTTATCATAATAGGGAATCCCTCAGTGGCCAACAAAAATAAGAATGAGGATAGTGGATCCCCTTGTCATAATCCTCTTTTTGGGTAGAATTTCCTGTTGGGCTACCATTGATGAGGACTGATGTTGAAGTAGATTCAAGGAGGTCCTTGATCCACCAAATCCAGCTATTTGGAAACCTTATTTTAGTCATCACCTCCTGTAAATAGCTCCAGTTAATTGTGTCAAATGCTTTCTCAAAATCCACCTTATTTTTATAAGCTAAAAATTCACTATGTAAAGAGTAAGAGTTATGTACAAAAATAAGGAAAAAGTAAGAAATACAAAGGGTAAATTGCAAAAAAGAAAAGGAAACAGAACACATCCGTGGAGCTCAATCTTCCTGTACAGTTGAAACTACGATCATCACCTGCATGACTACCACGTACTCTAGAAATGGGGTCAAAGCAACATTGATCCAAACTTGTAGCTTCTCAGATTTGCCTTAGATTCATTTTTTCTATAAAGGAGTCATAACTGTCAACATATCAATAACTAGGATTGCTAGAAAACTTAGCCTGCTTGCCTGATTTGTTATGAGAGTGCTCTTTAATCCCCATATCTGAGTAACAATAGCCAGCCGGAATGAAGTATAGCATTCAAGTTGTCATGCAATGTTGTTGTCTCTTAATCTCTATGTGATTCAGTCCTGGTGTTCTGACTGTCAACTTATCAACCAACTTGTTACTGGAAGTTGGTACACAGCTCATCCATGATTTATTCAAAGCACCAAAGGGATTGTATTGAAAGTCTTTGGGTTATTGATGTTGCAGTGCCTAGCAAATTGGAAATCCTCCTTGTTGTATTTGCTTGACTACCCAATTGCCTCCAAGGATGTTTTTATCTTGTCTGAAAAACTGAGCCCTGGAGAAATAGGAAAACTCCGTTATGTTCTGTGTCTTGTCTGAAGCCTGAGCTCTAGAGACATAAGGGAGACTCCGTTATGTTTTGTGGCACCGCTTGTGCCTCGAGACTCCATCAATAGATTCCTTTCACTTTATCCGCAAGATCCTAAAATTTTCTTTTGTGCTAGGCCTCCTTCCATCGACAACATCCTTCCCCTTCATTAACAGAATTTAGGCAGCTGGCTAAAGAAATGTGTTGAACTACATCTCAGTATTCGCATACCTATACCTACTTTGTTCCTACACATAATCAAGCAGGTTAGTAACCTCTGTTTAAATCATATGTCTTGTACTACATTGTTTCCAGCAATATGATCCCCTGTATAATCAAAATTCCGAACCAAGATTCATAATTGTAAGAAGCTTAAAGTATATAGTAGCCAATATATTATAGAGTATGGGAATAAATTCTCTGATCTTTTTGCCCTGATTCAAAACCATGTCATCCTCTTAAAGTTCTGTGCATCCTCTTAAGACTACACACACACGCATATATGACGCATGGGGAGTCTCGATAGGTCACCCTCAGCTATATACAGAGGAGATTAATATATACTAGATCAGATAGATTGTGGAAGGTTTCATGGTTCAGCTTACTACATGTGTCTTTTTCATTGTTTTTGGCGTGTAATTGTACCTTGTACATGTAATACTTTTTAATATAAATATAAACATTAGCCTTTCAAAAAAAAAAAACACAATGGTAACCCCAATTTTTCCTATTACCTCCTCCAAGCAGTTCCAATTCACCATATCATAGGCCTTCTCAAATCAATTTTCAGAATCAATCCTTTTTTTTACCTTTTCTCTTCATCTCATCCACTATCTCATTGGCTATCATTTGTCTTTTTCCAATAAATGCCATCTGATTTTGAGAGATCCTCCAACATCTGACTTACCTCCTGGCTAAGATCTTCGCTATTCTTTTATACATACATCCAACCAGTGTTATAGGTATGTATTTTGATACTTGCATAGGTGTCTTAACTTTTGGTATCAAAACTATATGTGTTGCGTTTGCCCCTCTTGGTATCCTGCAGTTTTTGTAAAATTTTGTCACCAAGTCTATTATGTCTTGTTTCATCTTTGGGAGGAAGTGTTTTGTAAATGCAAATTTTAGCCCATTTGGTCCCGGACTCTTGCTACTCCCACAATCTTTAATGGTTTGCACAATTTTTGTCTCAGCGAATGGTGCAACAAGTTTTCTGTGTGAATCCTGAGAGATAGTTTTTATTGGTAACCCCCCATCCTTGGTCTGGCTTCTTGTGTTTCCTTGAATATGTCTAGAAAATGTTCCATAAAGCATGCTTTTATTGCTTCAGCTTCATCCAACCATCTCCCCTTCTCTCATACTCCTTGGATTGTATTCCTAGCTGCTTTACTTCTCACCCCTCTATGAAAGTAGGATGTGTTGGCATCTCGTTTCTGTATCCAGTTTATCCTTGATTTTTGGTACTATACACTATGCTGCTTCTCTATTAATTCATACAATTCTTGTCTCCATTCCATTGCTTGATTTTCCTTTTCTGTGGTTGTTCTCTTTCCTCTACTTCACGTTTCGGTTCTGATAATTTCTCAATCATCTCTTGTCTTTGTGCATCTAGATCTCCTCTCTCTATTCTACTCCACTCTTTAATATTGTTTTTTAGAGTCTTGATTTTCTCTTTCATTCTGAATCATGCATAGCCATTGATTATTTTATCCTTCCATGTCTTCTTAACCAACTCATTAAAACTTGTAGATTCCAACCAATGGTCCCAGACCTTCATTAGTTCCTGACCCCAGTTCCCAACTTAATAGGACAATGGTCTGAGTCCTCACGATCCACTTTTACCCATTTTTTTCAATACCCAGCCAATTTTCATTGACTAGAAAACGATCCAGCCAACTCATTGTTGCTAATAATTTGAGAAACCATTGATATTTTTGCGTGTCAATCTCAAATCCTGCTGATTCATCTTTTCCAAAAACTCTTTGAATCTTTCTATTTCTCTTGTGTTAATGCTGGAATGACTGCCTTTTCTTTCTACTCTATGTAGGACAACGTTGAAGTCACCCATTATACACCATTTATCCTCAATTTTTCCTCTGAATTTCTATCAAACTGTTCTATTGTTCTTCCTTTGCTTCCAACTCTGTTGGACCATATATATTCACCATATGCGAGGGAGTAGTATTTCCCTCCAAGTACACTAATATCCCTAGTATCCCATCTACCCCTATTAGTTCTTTTCTTCTGAACTTGTCTGCATTTCATGTACATAGCAATCCACCTGATCTTCCTATTGCACTTGTGTACGTCCAGTCAAAATTCATATCCTGCCACATTGCTGCTCATAATTTCTTTGTAACCACTTCCTTCTTAGTTTCATGGATACTCAGGAAATCTATCTTATGTTTCATCACTAGTTTCCATACATTCTTCCTCCTTCCTGTCCCCCTAGACATCTCACATTATACGACATTATCTGCATTCTGATTAACTTGAGGTTCCTGATCTTTATTCCTATGCTCTGATTTATTTGCTTATGCATTTCTGTCTTCTATTCTCATCAGCATCTATGTGATTTGTATTTCATCCTCTGTGTGTTCTAGTCCCAATTCCTTTCCAAACCTAAACACTTTTTCTGATTCTACTCGCTAGTTTCTTGTATTTGTTGCCATGATAGCACTGTCATATATTGAAGTAGAGGGTTTGCCTGTTTGGTTTTCCTCTCCATTCTTTTTTTCCTTCATTTTCTGAGCTCTGTCCTCTAAGAATATATTTCATTCCTCAATTATCTGCTCGTTCTGTCTCCTTTGATTAGTTTTCTTCCATGCATTGTTCCGCTGGTGATTTTCTTTTCCTGATTTTCTTATCCTATCTAGGTTCACAGTTTTTAGTCTTCTAGTATTCTGTTTAGCCTGGGACCATTCTTCGACCTGCGTTTCTATCATTTTCTTCTGCTTACTTGTACTGGGGCAATGTTTGGTTTTCGTTCTTTTTGCTTCATCTCGTTTCTTCTGTAGCTCTGAATCACTTTCATAATGTCCTGTGCTATGTTTTCTACCATTTCGTGTTCCACCTTCTCCATTTCTATATGCTTTCCTATTTTTCTTTTATGCACTCTGCTACTTTTACTCCCATGTTCCCAAGCACTTCACACTCATCCTTGCTATAATTGGTATGGTCACATGGTGTTTCTTGTACATTTTCAAATGCAGTCCTTTCTTGACCTCCCGTACTTACATTATTTTCCTTTTCGTCCCAATCCTTCGCTTTCCCATCTTTAGTCCGCCATTCTAATCTCGCAGGCTACCAAAATTTACCTAACTTGTTGATCTCCATACTATCTTGTGCCAGAGTTTTGTCTGTCACACTGTGGTTACTTGCTGAACTCCCTACTTGTTCTTGATTTACCTTACTTTCTTGTATTCTCTTGTCATTTTTGTTTTCTGTGATCTGATCTGCTTTGCATTGTTCAACTTTTTCATGTACTGATTATTCTTCTGACCATAATCCATTAGTCTCCATTTCTTCCATTTCACTATCTTCTTCATCCGAACTGTCATTCATACTTGACTCTTGCCAGATATCTTCTACAACTTACTTTCTGCTACCTCAACCACTCTGATCATGTATTCCTATCCATCTATCTTAATCATCATTCTTTGATTCACAATTTTTTCCATATCCACTTGTATTAAGATTTGAGCATATTTTTCAGATCTTTATCCTCTTCCTCCCATACTAGAGGTTTTCCTGCAACCATAGGACATTTATGTTCAAGTATCCTCCTTTCTTCAAATTCGCTTGCAACTCCCTCCATCTTTCATTAATCTTCATTTGCACCACCCTATGTTTCAACTATAAGGAATCTTCCCTAGTTGTTTTAAATGTTAGCTGCTCTTCTCTCCTTTCCCCTACTCTCTTGGTGATCTTTTTTGTCTCCCTGTGTCTCTTTCCCTTCATTAACATCTCTAGATATGATTGATTTGTTCTCATTGCCTCATTCCTACTCCTTTTTATCTTTTCGTTTTTTCGTTGGGGTAGAAGTATCCCCCTTTTCCTTTCACCTTTTGCAAATCTAGCAACATTTGCTATGAGTTTATATGTTCCAAGCCATATATTATTCAGTTGTCATTCCATGTTCTCCACACATCTTACCGCAACACATGTCACAAATCCAAATCTCATGCCAAGCTTTGATAATTTATTCAGGATCTTAAAGTCACATGCCTTCCCCATCGCCTCAAACATTTTTTGTAATTTGTGATGTTCCCATTAGGGGGTAAATTTGTGATGTAGAATGTAATTCGTCCTTCCTTCACGTCCTCCTCCCCATTTCCTTCCTCAACCTTCGGGCCTAGACACTTGAAAACATTACCTACCATCGGTCTTGCTTCCGCCATCTCACAACTCCTGTGCACCATTGCCTCAGCCAGGTATTTGGTGTTGGTCCTATCTAGGTTTATTGGTTGGTCGGGGGGTCATCGGAGATTCGATCGATGAAAACAGGCTCGGCGATTTCGCTGGGTAATTATTTAAAGAAAAACATTTTAAGGTTTTTGGCTGAATTTTTGAAGCAGTTTGTGTAATTCGTGTGTTCCAGTATGTTGTAATACTCCTGTTTACTTGGAGTTATAATTGGGATATCTGAAAGAACACTGTTATCTACTTAGTTTATCTTCTGGTTGATATGGCGGATAACATTTATGGTTTGGGTCATGTTTGCGTGACTGAGTCGAGATGAAGACAATCTTGGCATTTAGGTTAATAGATCTACATTTGATGAACTGAAAAATTGAAGCTAGATAAGAAGCCGGTTAAAGCTTTAGATAACAGTTCACGTAGCTTGAAACCATGGTGGTTGAGAAGTCGCGAAGGCTTGCAAGCTTTGGAGCTAGGGGAGACTCAGGGAAGCTTACGCATTATGGTAGCTTGAGAACTTGTGATAGATTATTAATGATGGCTTGAAAGTGTCAGTTAGTGTTCCAAGATCGATGATTCACTCTAGTTGCAAGAGTGAAAGTGGTGTGGAAGAATTAAAGAAAAGATATTCTCGTGTGAGAAGTGTTCGTCTGTGTTGGAGACAATAATCATATTTTGAACAAATACAAAGAGTTTATGTGTGTTCAGGGAAGTGTGAGTATTTCTACTATTGTGAAGCCGGTTGGTCCCAGTGGTATGATGATGAAGTTCTCTTCTAATTGGCAAGTTCTAGATGAACTTGACTGGTGCACGTCGTGGAGCTACCTCTGAGGAGTGCTTGGAGAAGAAAATCAAGTTTGTCTGTGATACAAGAGAATTCAACTTAAGTGGGTAATTGTTAGGAATTCGCATGATAATAAATTCCTAGTATTTGACTTGAATTAATATTCATTGTAAGGAATCTAATAATATTAGAATTCTGGCTATAAATATGAGATCTCTTAAGTATTATGGTCGAGAAGAAGATAGAAAATGGAGAGAGGACGAGGTGAGAGAAAAACAGAGAGATGTGAGACTTGAGATGTAACTCTCTGTATCTTCGTGACTTGAGAGATTTTCTATTTTCTCCTAGTTTTTCTCTGTGTTTCTGTCATATCACAAGAACATTATTTATTAATGGATTGATTCTCTTATTCTCATATGGACGTAGATTTTCAATCCGAACTACGTAAATTTGTGTTGTTACCTTATTTTGTTATTTTTGATTTCACATCATATTAATTATTTCCAACATTCTTAGATAATACATACAAAGTCAACGGCAAAGTCCGAATTTTGAATTTGGGTTGCAAGAAACACATCCGATAGGCAAATAGTGTGGGTTAACAATATTTTTTCTTATAACCCCAAGGGTTGTCCCAGTGGTGAATTGACTGGAATCTCAGGGCTTGCCTAGAGATCCAGTATTCGAACCCTACTGGTAACGCAAGTCTTGAGGCCACGTCCTCGAGTATGTGACCCGCAGTTTAATCGGCACACGCATTGGGGGAGTTGTGTTGTGTACCCTGAGGAATAGTCGGGTGATCATTCGAGCCCGGGATACCTCAGTACCAAAAACACACACACAATATTTTCTTACAAACAAAATGCACTACATATTTTTTTGAGTTGGTGGTGGGTGGGTGGATCGCCCCACCCCACACTTGGCCCCTGTATGAAGCATCCATGAGCATTTTTACACCAACCACAGTCTGAACTGAACACAATCTTTTGTGTAAGGATTCGAGATGAGGAACGTCGTTGGCCAGAAACACTTCAAAAGTGCAAATCACACATTTAATGATATGTTTGTTAAACTCGTTTTCTCTCTTTATTTTCTGTATCTTTTCCAATATATATTTAATATTTGGATATAATGTAACATTTCAAAATTAAATGTCATTACAATTGCAACCATAGGAATTAGGACAGTAAGTTGATCAATTAATTTCATTAATTGTTCTAAAAGCTATATGTCTCGAGGGTCAACGGAATTTAATAGGATATAAGATCGTATTAATATGCGCCTAACCCTAAGCTAAGCTGTAAATATAATACTGCTTATCTCTAATATCTGTTCACACGTAAGGGCACAGTTTTAATTTATTCCAACTACATGATCAACCAAAGACAAACCTATGAAAAAAGAGTTTTTATTGAGCTTTACAAAAAAACATACAGAGTTGGTATTCATTCATATTAAATGCAAAGAAAGAGAGAGGACATATTAATTGATTTGTGGGGTTGGAGTGGAGATACTTGAATAGTTGTTGATTTTTCTGTACTTGCTTCCCGCCCATCAACGGGATTATCCTTTTATTTATGCAGTAACTATATTTAAAAGAGTGGAGATACTTGAAAAAGAAAGAAGGGTAGAATCTGTGGTGGAGATAGGGGGGACCAGGGTCCCCAAGAAAAAAAAAATTATATATATTTTTTCTAATTTTTTTTTATTTTGCCAGCTTAATGGCCCAGCCCGCTACACCCATTTCCGTGAATGCAAAAATGAGAAATAAAAATAAAAATAAAATAAAATTATCAAAAGTTTTATTGGTCGCGTGATTGAAACTTATCCATTAATATTATGCACCTGAAAAAATTGGGATGACCGATGCTGTTGAGCTGTCAAGTAGAGTCACAAATTGTTGCATAAAAATTATAACACTTATTTATAGTGTGAATATAATATTTTTGATCGAAATAGTATACATATAATTAATTTTAAATAATTATACCTGTGGACTTTAAAAAAAATGATGCATATTTACATGCAATTTTTTTTGTTTCCTCTCAAATTTGTTCTCCCTCCGAAAAAAATAAAAAATAAAAATCTTATGTTTCTGCCTCAGCTCCAATATATCTGTAAGAACTATCCAACTTTTATATTTATAATCCTTGCTGTAATATCTATATATTTTTGGATAAATTACACTAGAAAAATGGATAAGATTGACTAGTTTTCTATTTTCTTAAAAAAAATAGTTTAAAGTTATCCTAATCTGAAAATTCATATTTACCCAATCATTTACCGTTTACGGATGTATTATCAGCTGGCACTAACGCTCCATAAAATACTTTACTCAGAAAAAAATTTCTCAGTAAAAATCTATTCGATCCAATCCAACTCGATCCACTTTACTGAGAAAAAAAACTTCGTCCCCCCTCGGCAAAAAATCCTGGCTCCTCCCCTGGACGTCAACACAACCTGGACGTATAAAACACCACCAAAAAAGTAAGAATGATAATACCTTATGCTCTGCCTAAGAGAAAGCACATGGAAAATCAGATTCTTCACCTCCTTGAATCGAATTATGTTAGGGTGCCGAAGTGATTAAGTCCTGGTGGCTCAAGTGATGAGCAACCAAAACCCCACAATTATGAGGTCCAGGGATCGATATCCGCCTGAGTCGTAAAACGAAAATGGCCTCTTTGTATAATTATAAGGGTAAGGCCGCGTACATCAGACCCCAAAACCCCAACTTAGTTGGGAATATATTGGGTAAAGTTTTTTTTTTCCCGAAGTGAGTTACGATTTATAATCTCCTGGGCGAAAAGAACTGAAATGCTAAGCATAGAAAATCAAACCTACAAAACATCAACACTTTCCAACAATTGTGGTTATTGCTAACCTTATGCCCTCTTTCAATGTATTTCATAGCCACCAGTTATTTGGTCTCCTTGTTTCTCATGAGCCTCGCCACACCAAATTCCCGAACTCTATCCTTCACGAGCTCGTACTTATCCATTCTGATCTTTTCTCTAACTACATGATAACCAAGATTGAGATTTATTTCATACCAGACTGCAACTCACTCGCAGGAATGAAGCTACAGAACGCAAAGGATGAATCCAGAAAACCAACTACTCAATTGATGGATTATATGAGAAAAATTGAAGTAGGATAAAACTAATCTAAGCTTGAATTCAATGCCCGATAAATCAAATATACAACATAGCAAGCGATTACCAGGTCTAGCAAAGCAAGAACATGAGAAAATGAGGCCACCTGCTCCAAATTATAAAGGGAGTTGAAAATAATGAAAAATGCATATTTTATTACTCAAGACCCCTTGGGTATATATAATGCTTATAACTTTCAATTAAATCCTACACCACATCTATAACTCTATTTCCTCTATAACTATATCATTATATTCTCATATAGGTACCTAAACTAGATACAAATACAACACTACTCCTCAAAGTAGGCAAAAAATATCCACTAAACTCATCTTGACAAATAGCTCAGTAGTAGACGGCAGCCAATCCAGTTTCTTCTTTTGATATGGCCCTTCAAGTTTGTAAGTCTACGGTCTACCAACGCTGACCCTATCCCTACACCAAAATACATTCCATCTCAGAAGATAAAAAGGAGGTGGTTGCCTCTCTGCAAAAGGAAGAAGAACAGCTGGACCCTGTTTCTCTGCAAGAAGAAAAGTAGGAAGCGCCATCACTGGAGCATTCAACAAAGAAAAACCAGCAGACAATTGTCTAGAAACAGAGTGCATAGGCCAGAATATTTAGATAATTCCAATACGGAAAATCTAGATAATTCCAATACGGAAAATCTAGACGATTCTAGATATTCTAGACTATGCACTCTGTTTCTAGGCAATTGTTTGCTGGTTTTCTTTGTGGAATGCTCCAGTGACGGTGCTTCCAGCTTTTCTTTTTGCAGAGAAACATGCTCCAACTTTTCTTATCCCTTTTGCAGAGGTAACCGCATCCTTTTTATCTTATGAGATGGAATGTATTTTTGGTGTAGGGATAGGGTCTGCGTTGGTAGGCGGTAGACTAACACTGTCTCCTTCTGATCTAGCCTATCCAGTATCTCCTTCTGATCTGGCCCATCAAGTTTCTCCTTACTCCTCCTCGTGAAGACCCTCCCCCTTGAACCCGAGTCTCACTCTCACCACCTTAACTCGATACATCAGCCGATCCCTCATCACCAATTCAACAACCAGCTCCTCAGCCGACTCACTCAAGCAAGGAATATCCCAAGCATTCACCATCCTGCTGACCTCTCACCACCAGTACAACAACCGGTTCCTCATTTGCATTGGTATTCCCAACTTGATGCTAGACACCCCTTTCGCTGGCTCTTCCCGCTCTGTCATAGGCCTTCCTCTCGTTGGCCCCTGGCTAACTGCTAAATATCCTCTCGCTGCTTTCTTTTTCCTCTTCATCTACCACCTATCATCAGATCAGTCAGGTAGCTTCCTCGTCCACTCCTCTCCTGAGTCCTAAATCAAAGAAGTAAACTCCGACTAGCAGCAGTCAAGCGCCGAATGCGCAAAACCATCTCCAACCCATGGCACCACGACAACAGTCCAACACCATGCAATTTGTAATCCCCTCCGACTATGGAGCTCCTCCCGCTCTGGCACCCGTAATCGGTTTTGTCTCAGAGCCTCTAGGCTCCTCAATCTACCTACGGCAAAGAGACTTGATTCGCTAACTGTCCATCAAAAGCGTCACAAGCCAATAATTTGTCGAAAAAACTTCATTGGCGTCAATTTTCATCCCAAAGAAGCTCTACAGGGGAGTTCGACAAAGGTAGAGGAATAAATGGGTGCAAAAATAAGGCTGCATGCAAATCATCTCTTCCTCATCCTCATGCATGATCTCGGGCAACGGTTCCTCACCCAAAAATCCTCCACTTGCCACCACTCGCCGAAGGCCATATCCAGAACCTCTGCATTGCTCTTGAAAACCCTCCGCGTCTCTGTCGCGTAACCACTCACTACCCATAAATCAACCTCAACAGTTGGTCGAACATGCAAATTTCACGCACTGAAATTCAACACATAAACTCAATTTCAGTGCTTCCCTCCTCCGTGGTTTCATGCACCAAAATACACGTGCGACTCTATAGTTTCACGCACCGAAACACACAAGCGCCGCCGTAACCAACACTCCGATGAAATCCGCCTCCTTCACCCCATCGAACAACATCCTGATCAACTACTCCATCGGCTCTACACTTTATGGCAGTTTTCATCGACGATAATGAGGCAGGAAAAGTACTTAGCATATAACTGACGGGACATCCAAGTCGCCGAACCGGATATCCCCTCAGCTCACCACACACGGCGGCTACTCTGTTGATGTACTTTCACCAACCTAAAATCCGCAATCTTCGCGCCTCAAATTCCAGCATCCGCCCATCACCGAAGCTCTTGATTTTATCTGCTAGAGATCTACCGACATCGTACTCCAGCAACACATTGTACAATTTCTCGCCACACTCGTATCTCTGAAACATCGAATAATTTGAGTAAGAAGCGACGCACAACTTCACCACCATCAATGGTGGAAGAAGATTGCTCCGCCGCATCAGCGGACACATTCTGCTATGTATGTCTTGATCTCTCTCAATCTATTTTTTGACATTTTCCTTCAAATCCGCCGTGAAAAACTCATGGATTTCACCGAATAACTGAAGCAACCGAGCTCTCCACTTTTGAGTATTGCTATCTCAGGACAGCATATGCAAATCAAACTACTTTTATGCGGCAGTCCACCAAGAATTTCAACTTGAATTCTTGGGTCAACAATTGGACTACTATCAAAATTGCGATAGCCTGACTGGCAACTCTCTATGGGTCCGATGGGAATTTAGTATGCGACGACTGCACTGATGATACCTCGAAGTACAAAAAATGTAGTTGTCTTTGTTCTAATCTTACTGTTCCTTTTCACTTTTTTGAAGGAATCAAGCAGAAAAGGTGGACACCAATTGGTGGAATATGAATGATAGAAACAGTGAAACCTGAAACTACTACTATTTTTAAGGTGGGAGACTCTCTGCGGAAATGAATTATAGTGAGAAGCTCTCTGCCTTCTCACTAGAATTAAAAGAGTTACACACAAGACACAAACAAGCTACTGCAAATCTTTGGCATCACCAACCTACATATTTTCACAAACGAACTACACAATCAATCTGCTGCTATGATTGCACTGAATGTTCCACAACCAAGTTACAGTGATACTCTAAGCTCTGGCATACTCTCTCGCCAACTTCAGGCATCCTTACCACCGACTGGGGAATGGCAAACTGTGACAAGAAACAGAGCTCAAATCAACAGCTCCTCAGCCAACCAAAGAAAAGAAAGAACTCTCAAACTACATCAAAAGGATGAGGGATGAGACAATATCATACGACATCTCTAATCTACCTGAGGTGCACGGCAGGATATGGAGCTTACCATGTGAAGATTTAGTAGACCCGGCCCAGCAGTAAACGGGCTCGAGTCCGGACTCGGCCCAATAGTAAACAGGCTCGGGTCCATGGAGGCGTGCGCGTTTGTGGGCTAACACATAAAGTGAATGTGGGCTACTCTCTTAAAAACCTTAGTACCAAGGTGATAGATTGTAGCACCACAAT
>JAOWBN010204653.1:0-14446 GCA_028565015.1 Pinguicula moranensis | reverse complement strand
TGAACTTTGGAACAAGAGCATTTGATGTTCTTTTTCTTTCTTCTCTTGTTGCATTTGATCTTCCTCTTGGAGCTTGTGGTTGTCTGATGGTGGCAATCTTGAATAGTGGGTAATGTAGCCATTTTAGCTGAAATCTCCGGACCATACATGACTGCAATGATCCTGACTAAAACACTGCATAATAAATAAATAAATACAACAACTCAAGCATTGTTAGCATGATTTACAAATGCTCCATCAGCATGCTTCACATAATTCAAGATTGCAGATTGTATGTTTACCTAAACTTCCTAATGAATGCAGAATAGACTAACCTTTTTGACTCATATGACCAAGTCTCAAATGCCATAACTTTGTGTTATCAACAGGTGACACAACCAAATAGCAATCATCAACATGTTCTAGATATTCACCTTCTAAGAAATATAGTCTATTCTTTCGTCTAGCAGTTAAAATTGATTTTTCATTCTTGAAAACACTTAGAAGATCATTTTTCGCATGAAATGCACATCCAGACTCTTCTAGTGCACCTAAGGAAATGAGATTTCTTTTCAAATCTGGTATATATTTAACATATGTGATAGTTACTCTTTTGTTATCAGAAAAAAAAAAAAACAAGTTAATTGTTCTTGTTCCCTCTACTAGACACATATTGAAATTACCCATATAAACAAGTCCATTCTTGGTTTCATCTAAATTTCCAAACCAGTGCTTAAATGAACTCATATGAAACGTACAAATAGAATCTAAAACCCATTCTTTCCCAGAAGTATCATCAGAGAATGTAAGAACCTCAGCCAATAACCAGACACATACAAAACTTCACTATTATTATCATACACTTGATTAATAGTAGCCACATTTGATTCAACTTTCCTTTTCTCATTATTCTTCAAAGCATAGCAATCCTTATTTATATGTCCAGGTTTCTTGCACTAATGACAGATTCTAGTTTCTTTTTGGTCTTTATTTCTATTATCAAAACTCCTATTCCTATCATTATGTTCATTCTTGTTATTTCTATCGTGTTAAGCATTTTTTTTGTCAGCTAAATTCTATTAATATGTAATATAGAGTATGTCAATGGTGATAATGAAAAGAAGGAAAAGTACAAAAAATATATAAGGGACCTAAACAACCAATTCCACTAGGAGTACTCCTATAACTTGAATCTTTGAGAGTGATCTGTATATTCTACCTTCCCTCCATACTCTCCCTCCAGTATAGCTAAGGGTAATCTGGTATATGACTCCCCTAGCATTATAGTACATCACAAAGCATCTCAGCAGTTAGTTCATCGCCATTATCTGCTTTTCAACAAGACATAACGTCATGACTATCAACTTATCAATTCTCATTTTTGTGAGGATATTGGCACACAGTTCGGTTATGGTTGAAGAGTTGTCCTGTAATGAATGGAGGGGTGGTAGTTTAGGAGGAGAACATATAAGATCACAAACAAAGATTGGCTATGGATCATCCTATGAGTTGGTCATCAGCTTTCAATCCTTTCTCCCTCATTGGAGGACGGTGGAGAAGCTCTCCTTTCTTGTAGTTTGTAGGCTGAATGTTATCCTGAACGCAGTAGCCATAACTTTCATGGTTGATAGATGGTGACTTGTGTATGCAGATCTCTAGAACTCAATCCTATGATCAGTGGTGTGCTACCTCAATGTAAGCTTGCAGGCCTGCTAGGACACTGATGCAATGTATTATCTCTCCTATCCTGGTGGATAACTAGTTGCCTGATATGTGTATTTGTCGGGCTGTTAGAGCAACTATACACCGAGATCCCTGGTGGCCAAGAGCTGCCTTGTTAGAGTCCCTTCTCTTTCTTGCTCCTGTACCTTAATGAAACCACAAAAATAGTGAAATGGACAATGTAATAGCAAAAATGGAGGAGGAAGGGGGAGTGTGGCAGCGGTTATCCTGAGAAATTGTTGTCATTGTCAAGTCCTGCGGGTTCCTTTTTTTTTAAAAACAGACAGTAGATACTGATCAGAGTGGCGTGCAAACAAATCAAATGAGATCACTCATTTGTGGAGGTTGGTTATGGAAATTTGCATTGTAAATGTGTGCAAGTGTATTGTGTAGCACTCATAGAAGGTGTTAAGCTTACTGCTATGCATAAGCAGCAATACAAAAACTCCCTGTCAGTTCTAGGATTTTTATTAAAATTGCATGCACACTCTTGGCTGCGGTAAACAGTCCACTATGAAGTATGAAAACTGTGTTGAATTTCTGTTAGCCTTAATACTCAATCAGGTATTTCGTTGTATGGCCTACACTTTCTCATAGATTATAGGTTCTCTCCCTTTGAAATGTTTCATATTCCTTACCTTCCATGTCTGCCATATGAAAGAAATCCAGATAGATGTCCATGCCCCCAAATTAATACCATCTGGTTTGCTTGCAGAAGCCTACAGTGTAGAAACTGTGCTTGGCTCCTGGTTGTCACTTATTTCCTCGTTTAGCCAGCCTTCAAGGCCATGCCAAAGAGATAAGATTATTTCACAGGAGTTAAATAAATGAGTATAATTTTCTTATCCTAACTGACACAGTGTGCATGGAATTTCCTGATTTGCATGGATGATACCCCTTTCCTTCAGAGAGGACTTAATGGGTAGTGCTTGTATGAGGAGTTTCCAGACCAAGACTTCTTGCTTTTTCTGGGAATATTTATTCCATATCATTGTGAGCCTGCCAGTTTCATCATTAGTAAATGGCAACTCCTGTGCTTCTGGTTGGAAGAGATAGGCATTTTTTTACTCTATATTTTCCATACATGCCATCCTTGAATTGGTAGGAGTCAGGGCCATCTTGGAATGGATATTTTCCCTGCGGTAGACTTTGGACATCAGTTAACTGGCTTTCCTCATTATTCCGCAGTCTTCTTCTCCATTTCAGATCCCACCTCCAAGTGCTATCCTCCCATTTTCCTGCATACGATATGTATAGCAGCTTGTCAGTTGATTCTCTGTAAAGGAGGGGAAAAGTTTATGCCAAGGCCTCAGTTGACAACCTTTTATCACTCCAAAACAAGGTGCTTGCGCCTGAGCCAGGTTTTATTTCCAAGTTTTCAGTGTACCAAGGCTGGAAGATGATCTCCTGCGTCTCTTTCCACCAGGTTAATGCATAAGCTTTCCCTCTTCTGTGCCCTCTGTATATAACTCTGCTCTGTAATGTTCTCTTCAGTAGTCTTAAATTCCCCACCCTTAGGCCTGTTTAAGTCCCATATCCGCATTGCATAATCTCAGTAGCCAAGTTATTTGTGTCCTGGAGAATTCTTGCACCCCATTTCCCCATCAGAGCCTTGTTATACTCCTTTATCCTCCTGTCTCCCAGTCCCCCTTTGTGTTTACGCAGAGCTATTTTCTTCCATGAGGTCCAGATGGCTTTTCACTTTTATGAAGTTCCTCCCCAGAAAAAATTCCTCTGTAGGGATGTTAATTTATGTAGGACTGATTTTGGGATTTTGTAAAAGGATAGAAAATGCGTGGGAAGGGCATTTAGTATTGCATTAATGAGAACCAATTTACCTCCCATTGAGAGATATTTGTTTTCACAAGATTGCAATGTCTTAGCTACTCTTGACACAATAGGCTGCCACATCGCAACTCTGTGGTAGTTTGTACCACTGGAAGGCCAAGGTGTTTGTAAGGAAAGCGACCTTGCGTACATCCTAGGTATGCAGATATTTCTTCCAATTCAGCACAGTCTATGTTCACCCAAAAGATGGAGCTTTTGTTGAAATTAACTCTAAGGCCTGATAGGATCTCAAAATTCGGAAGGACTGCCTTGAATGTTCTAATAGTGTCCCATGAAGATTCCCCAAATAGCAGAGTATCATCTGCGAACTGAAGATGAGATAACTTCACCTTGTGCCTCCCAATCTGCAATGGTGTGAACTTTTGTAGGCTAGCAACTTTATTTAACAACACTGAAAGACCATCATCAACAATGTTGAACAACAAGGGAGATATGGGGTCTCCCTGTCTAAGGCTTCTTTGAGGGAGAAACTTAGAGGTTGGACCTCCATTGATGAGGATTGAAGTGGAAGCTGAAGATAAGATTTTTGTAATCCAGTCAATCCAGGCTCTCAGAAAGCCCATGCGATGCATTGTTGAAAGGAGGAAAGACCATTTTACAATGTCAAAGCCTTCTCAAAATTCACCCTGAGAACTAGGGCCTTCTTCTTAAGTTTTCTCATCTCATAAATAGCTTCATTTGCAATGAGGGTACTGTCCAGTAACTTCTTCCCTTTGAGGAAGGCCATTTGGTTGGGAGAGATAATCTCTTCCACCACAGCTGCCAGTCTTCTTGATAGTACTTTAGAGAGGATTTTAGGCATTGATCCAAGCAGTGTAATTGGTCTAAAGTCCTCCACAGTCATAGGATTCTTCTTCTTGGCTATGAGACTGATATGAGCAGCATTTGAACCTTTGGTTATTCTACTTTTTTTTATAAAATTTCTGTAACATCAGTAAGATATCCTCCTTGAACAGATGGCTAAAGTGTTTAATGAAATGGATATTCTGGCCATCAAGGCTTGGACTTTTAGAGCTGCCACAAGAATTTCAGGCCTCAAACATCTCATGTTATGTGAAAGGTGAAACCAGTTGTTGTCTGGCTGCGTCTGGTAGCTTCCTGAACATGTTTTCTTGCAACCTTGGTCTGGACCAATATTCCTCCTTGAATTTGTTTTCAAATTATTTTTAAAGCAATTTTTTACTTCCTGAACATCCTCCAGCTAGTTCTGGTTATCCCAAATGCCTATGATAGTACTTCTGTTTCTGTATTTATTGATCAATCTGTGATAATAGGCCGTGTTAGTATCTTCTTGTTGAAGCCACTGTAGCCTTGATTTTTGATAAGAGGTATTGTCCAGTAGCTTAGTCACTTTGATCAAATCCTCCCTAAGGACTTGTATTGTCTGTTGATCATTAGTTGTGATGTTATCCATGGATTTAGCTGCTAGTTCTAGCTGTCTAAGTGAGAGTAGTATCTTTTTTATTTCTGTTGCTAAGTTCCTAGGTACCTCTGCATTTTACTGCTTAATTCCTAACCTGGTTGCCTTGATTTTGTGCATAAGTCTTTGTCTAGCATACCTGAGATGTCATGGCTGATTCCATATTCTTTCTACCAGACTGTTATAATTGTCCTCCCCTAACGAACAGTCCAAAAATTTGAATGGTTTAGGACCCCAATCTTTGGCTGCTGGGAGTAGACTAATCGGGATATGATCAGAATCATCCTTGTCCAGTCCAGATTGTGCCAAGTTCGAGGAGGAGCTCATCCACACATCATTGAGCAGGAATCTATCAAGCCTACTTATACTTCTCAGTGAACTGGGGTACCAAGTAAATTTCCTTCTGGCCATAGGGAGATCATGCAGTCTCATATTCCAAATAAATTCCTGAAAGGCCATTATTTCAAGAGCATGACTTGAATGAGGAGACCCTCTCCTCTCTTCCTTGCACAGAACAACATTAAAATCCCAAAAGATGCACCATTTGTACAGTTCCTACAGCTCTTGCCATAGGGATATTTTAGACTGAAGATCAGTAGGGCCATACAAGTTCACCATGTTACATAGCGTTATATCATTGAGCCATGTACCTGATAGACCAAGGAAGCCATTTCCAGAAAATATACTTGTACTCCTGAATTTATTCTTGTTCCAAATACACAATAGACCACCTGCATGCCCTGTGGAGCCATAGTAGGCCCAATCAAAGTCCTCATTGTACCACAATCTCTGGCATAACCGTCTATCAATTACCTCTAGTTTTATTTTCTGGATACCAATAAAGTCTACTTGTTACTGATTTATCAAAGTCTATAGTCTCCTTTTCCTCCCTTGTCCTCCAAGCCCTCTGATGTTATAAGTTATCCACTTCATTAGGAGTCATTTTATGCTTGTCACTTCTCTGAGCTTTTCTGGAACTAGTATGTGTTTGATGTGTACGTGTATTGCTGGATATCTTGGATAGTGTAGACTTTGTATCCTCGTGGGAAGAGACATAGTCTATTCCAAGTTCTTCTCCCAGTGCTATTATTCTCTCAATCTCCTAATGATCAACTGAACGTGTGGTTAGATCAATTTGTTCCTGATTTTGAACTGCTAATGCTTGTCTCTTAGATTTTTGGTCCATCAGGTGATCTATTTAGTGTTGGAGGGTTGTTTACTCTTTCTCATAAATGGTCGCTGCTTCTATCCTCACCTGGCTTCTAGTTTTGGGACCTGCTTCTCTAGGATGAATCACTTTCTTCTTTTTCTCCTTTGGTGGAGTCACAGTCTCTTTAGTAGGAGATACTTTTCTTGATAATGGGGGAAAGCATCCAGGGAGGCGCTAACCTCAAACTCTTCCTGGTGAGTAGCCAGGGGTTCAACATTAGGGGCAGCATAAGGAGCATTATGGTTAGTGATTTCCAGGTAGTCCTCATTGGCAACCAAGATCATTTGACTCTCAGCAGGCATCTGACTTTATTGAGACTTTGCATTCATAGTATATGTCCTAGATGCGGACTCTGGCCACCATTCAAGTTTAAGGGGTCTCCATATATGTTGCTTAGGCAAGGATTCCTCAATAACCTGCTCCATGACAGTAGGGGGAATTTCTCTGTTTGCCTTTAGGGATTCAGAATATCCTCTATTTTTTGTAAACTATTGATCATCACTATGTGCAGAGGCTGACTGAAAGCTCGTCTCTAACTCAACTGTGTCAATGCTATCCTCTGAGAAGGAAGACATGATTTTTTACCACATGACAACATCTTTCTTGGCTTTATCAACTTCCTGATAAACACTGTATAGTGTTTGTTATTGATGTCCACCACCAGTGTTGAGGGGATATGTTGTCCAATGGTCAGCTCAAGTAGCATTTGTGCCCCTTCTAACTTAGAGCGCCTAGCAGTATGGGTGTCCAGACAAATAAAGTCTCCTAGCTGCTGCTGTTTCAATAGGCTCCTCTCCCATGCAATCAGTGGGAGGCCATAGATTCTGATCCATTCCATCTTGTTCTTAGCAACATTGTCTTCCTGCTCAGACCATAAGGCCAAGGGGCCTAAGAGCCACATAGATAGCCAACCATGTTCATGTTTCAACAAGTTAGCGAGGTCACAACTCTCTTCCTCCCAAACTAGCACTTTACCAGACCCCATGGGACTAACTATAATGTTGTGGTAGCCAGCTCTCTTGAGTTAAAGTTGGAATTCCCGCAGTTCATGTGGCGCTCTTAATTTACCAACTCTTCTAGAGGATAGCCAATAGTAGTTGGTAGCATTACAGATCAGCTTAAGGGGGTGATACCCAGGGTATTTTGTGCTTGAATCCTGAATTTTTCTCTGAAAGTATCCCTTCTCTGTGATTCCTCAGGCAGGCTGTCTTCCACCTCAGTTATAGGTGTAGTCTTTGATGTTTGGTCTGTCTGGAACTTACTAAAGGACACAGGAAACCATTTCAAATTAGTCTTTGATACCACCTTAGGTGGTTGGTTAGGTTGTGGTCACGGGGGGTTCTAATGGTTCATACCAGTTAGATCAGGTGTGCTACCGATGGGATATTTAGCCAGGTTCCCTTTGAGTTTAAAATTTCACAACCACGTATTATTCAGTCCATACTACAACCTATCCAAGTCCTGAATCTCAATATATTCAGCAAAACCAAAATATAGGCCATCCCTTCCTTTTTTTCTTGCCAACCGCAGCATATGTACCTTACCATGTTTCTTCAGGACAGTTTCTAGGCTAGTAACAAAGAAATCAGGTGGAAAGTTAGAGATAAAGAACGTTCCTTTAGTGATCCTACCATGGTTACCTTGGGTGTTTTGAGTTGTTGCAGCTGGTCTAGGTGGGGGAGGCTTTTGTGTATGTACTCTTAACGCCCCAGCATAGATAAGACCAGAGTTTACCTCTCTGAATGACACACCTCTTGAAGAAGGGAGTGCACACAGGGGGCTTAGTCTAACGTGGATAGAGCGCACCTCTTTCATTCCAAGATTCCTGACATAAGCTGAAGTTCCTGCCCCTAGCTTATGGCCACCATGGTTGTTCCTTCACAAGCCACCAGATGCCATCCATGTTCTTTGCTTCCTGAGGTAAGCTCTCTTCATTCTCCTAACATGGTAAGGTAGGATGCTCCATGGTGCAACCATTTTGGCTTGGAGCAAGATGTTGCTGCTACAACTTCACTGTTGCCGCTACAGTAGGCTATCTATGGAGCATCCAATTTTTAAGCATTGTTGTTGCTTGCATTGCTGCTATTATGTTCAGAGGGTGGCTTCACATTGACAAACAAGGCATTTGAACTCTTTTTACTATCATTCAACTCAGTTTCCCTAGATTTAAGACCATAGATAATCACTTACACCTTAGGAACAACTCTTGAATATTGCAACACTTACAAGATAATCTTCCGTTATAGAATTTAACAGAATCATGTCTAAGCTAGATTCATCTAAATCATGCTCAGTTCCCTTTAAAAATTCACACAACTCAAATATCTCATCTAGATTTTCATCACTTCTTTTAAAAATGCCCATTTTAAAAGAGAACAAGGCACCATTCACAAGAATCAAATTACTAGCAATTTTAGACGCATACAGAGAATTTAACTTAGTTCAAAGGGTTAGGGGGTTTTCATTACCGTCTACTTTTCTAAGTACTGAATCTGATAGCAAAAAAAGCAACTTTACCCAATATATCCCCAACTAAGTTGGGGTCTGGGGGGTCTGATGTACGCGGCCTTACCCTTGTAATTATACAAAGAGGCCATTTCCGGTTTGCGACCCAGGCGGGTATCGATCCCTGGACCTCGTTGTTGTGAGGTTTAGTTGCTCACCACTTGAGCCACCAGGACTTGATACTGAATCTGATAGATTAAGTATAATTAAGTTATAAGTTTATTCATTTATTTCTTCTATTTTCTTCTTAGCTCCTTCGAGCCAACTTTTTACATCTTCCTTAAGTGCATGATGTACTTTGTAGTGTGACAGAATAGCCATTATGCATTTACTCCAACTATTGAAATCACTATTTCCGTCAAACATGTTTATTTCAATCCTAGTAGACATATTGTGCCTAGATCTTATATTATTCTTAGTTTAATAATAGACTTAGCAGATCAGACACAATAGGCAGAGTTTGCAGTGCATAATCTAGGACTTTGAACATAATAGCACCAGATTTACAGTATCTATGGATGGCAAGCCCTTCAAAAGAGTTAGTAAATAAACAAAAAATAACACTAAGAACATAAATAATAGATTTTTCACAGAGTCACATTAATATGCACGAGCGGCAAACCTCAAATTTCACACAGCAATGACAAGCTGCACAAGTTGAAAAGTTGTAAATATGACGCAGAAAATCCCAGTCTAACAATTCTAAAATATTGACAGAATGAATAACAGATAGCATTACCATCCTAACTTCGTTAGGGTTTTCCAAGGTTAGCTCCTTGTTTAGCCTTCAAGCAAGTTTTTCCACCAAGAAATCCAACTTTCTTCTCGAGATCCTTCGGATTAGTGTGACAAAAAAAGTATTTGCTATGACCCAAAATATTTCCAAAAAAACTCCAACCTTGCTCTGATACCACTGTTAGAATTTTGGAATCGATTTATAAACACTCAAATACATAGTTGGTAGCCTCTTGTTGGATTAAATGAGAAAATGGAATCAAAAATAGAAATGAATGTAAAATAGAAGACACCAAGATAGAAGTCTCGTGGTTCCCCGGAGTAAACCCCAAGTATCCAGATGCTTGCCGCTAGTAAAATCTCCCAACGTTCATAAGCTACAACTTCAATTACACCACTACCTCGAAGATCACCACAAATTCGGCAGCTTCGACATACCAACGAGTGACAAATATGTCGCATATGATCTAAGGGCCAAACTGAATGAAAGCTGTAACAATGTAGCAAGGAAATCAAAGAATCAAACACAAATGGTGAAGAACAATGAAGAACAAGTGTGTGTGTGTGTGTGTGTGTGTGAGAGAGAGAGAGAGAGAGAGAGAGACTATCCAAAACTTCCAAACTAGTGAATCGAAGGCGGAGAAGGCATATAGGGTTTTACATGACCGTTCAATTTCCACTGCTTAATGTTGACTACTGGATCTGTTCGAAAATGGACTCTCCAAATTTGTCACGAAAGTCGACAAGTCTCTTTAGTTTCACACCGCCAGATCTTATTGATGATCAACAGTCCAAATTTAGCACAACATTCAACATTCTTCTCCTGATAATAGACGTAGGATCTTATTTAAGATCAATGGTTTACATTTGTATCCAAATGAAATAGCGGGAACTCATAAGATCTGTAGAATCAACTTCAAAGTGCTCGGACAAGATTTAGCCAAATGTGTCATATGTGCGTTAGATCAGATGAACGGCCGAGATCAATTCACTTATCCAGGCGCAAGAGGGGACTTCACACTCAAACAACTTTGTTGAAAACACGCACACAAACTATCTCAAACGATTCCCATGAGTTTCACATCATAATCATACTTTTATATACAATTATTAATTTATTTATAGTTCTTTTGAAATTGAAATCTCTACCATGATCCCTATGTATTCATACGTATAATTGTTTTTCTTCTTCTTTATTCTTTTGTGGGCATTTATGACAAGGAAAAATTGTAGTATTCCCGACTCACAAAATTGACACGGTGGGTCTACTACCCACACATTGGGTCATAAGAGTCAATTTGGAAAGAATGAAAATATCTCAATCCGCTGTATAGGACCAGAAAATGCCAAATGGACTTACAATGAGGAAATTGAAATGACGGACCACGATATGCACGAAAATCATGATTCAAAAACTGATCCATGCAAGTAGTGAGGATTTATCTACTCCCTCACAAAACAATCATTGATTGACTCCCTTGACTTAAATGGTTAAAATTATTCAAGTCACAGACTTTTGGGTTTATACTTTAGAGTAGAGCATCTTTCGTATTTTTAGTAAGGGTCTATTTGGTACGCGGACATATGTAGGATAAACTTGGTCAACTGAGGGTTATTCAGGTTTATTCACTGTTTGGTACACACATTAGTTATTCCGCGGCCCGAAAGATAACTCTCCGGCTCAAGATAACTCGGTGACTACTCAAGAAATTGTATCCCGATTTTTTGGGTAGATTTCATTTATCCGCCTATGTCCCATGCGTCTCTTTACAGAAATAACCCTACATATCATCAATATTTACACATTAAACAACTATAAAAACCCTAAAATTCAGAAACCTAGCCCTAATCATTTGACAAATTGGGAACACTCCAAATTCTAGAATCTCTCCTTCAAAAATGGCAGTCGCATTCCTCCAAGCTGTGGTATTTTCGTACCTTCTACAGTCCTCCCAAACACCCACATGTTTTGTCTTCATTGTTTTCGTTGTTTGGTTCCTAGTCCATGGATTCATCAAAAAAAATTGTTGGTTTTTAATTTATTTTTTTGGTTCATTATGCACAACCTCGAAGACCTTGCAATGTTGTTGTGTTCGTTGTTTAATTTTTTTGATATTTTTTTTAATTGTTTGGTTCACTGCTAGAGAGAAGAACTAAATTCTTTTGCATAATGTAAGCTGCTGCAAGGACAGGAGTAGAAGTTTCACTGTACAGGAAACAAATTCAGAAAAGATAAGTATTTGACATTAAATAGAAGTGGATGAGAGTTCATACCATACTGTCGTAATTTTGTTTTGTTTTCATTGTTTTTTTAGAGCCCGTGTGTCCACTGAATTGTGAAGTGTTTATGCTAGGTTAATTTTGAGTTTTATGTGCTTGCACACATTCTATTTGTGCTTGCAACATCCTATTTGATTTAAGCGTTTATGGGCTAGTTGTACAGTGGCTACCCGAGTTACTGACTATGTTGAACATCAAGGATGTTACGCCTGTATTGATATATGCAAGAATTTTTGTCAGTCTACTGTATATTATAGTTGAATTAGCATAAAATGAAGCAAATAGTAACACACGACCATGTAAGCGTAAGCGGAAGGTTGATTGGAACACACCGCCAAAGTACTTGATATTAGATAAGATTTCAGAAATATTGACGTTCCTTGAAAGGATCATGCAAGAGTCAAACAGAGAGTATTTCAAGAACTTGAGGATGTCGAATAAAGCTTTCATAGAGTTGTGAAGAGTTTTGCGAGCTGATTGTGGTTTATCAGACGACCAGTATGTGCCGTGTTTGAAAAGGTTGCTATCTTCCTACGCACACCTGTACACCACCAAAAAAATAGAATCTTGCAAAGTGATTTCCAGCGCAGTGGGCAGACCATCAGTCAAGCATTCCATCAGGTCTTAAGGGCTATGCTTAAGCTAAGTAGTAGACTTTTGTTACCACCTACTCCAGTAGATGAAACAACGACTAACAAGAGATAGAAATTCTTCAAGGTACATTTACTATGTTAGAAAAAAATTATGTCAACATTTCTTCTTATTGTATTTCCTCTTGTTTACAGGGATGCGTAGGCGCACTAGATGGTTCCTATGTCCCACTGCACATTCAGGTGAAAGACCAACCTAGATACCGTACCAGAAAAGGTCTTCTAGCAACAAATGTTCTAGGTGTTGGTGATACTGAAGGGCGTTTCATCTATATGCTTGCTGTTGGGAGGGTTCAGTAGCAGATGGGCGCGCACTCCGTAATGACACTCAGCCAAATGTACTGATGGTCCAAAAGGGTCAGTTTAGTATGATCTATTTAATTCAAGTCTATTTCATTCTTAGACTCACATTTTTTGGCTATATACATTTAGGAACTTACTACCTGTGTGACAGCGAATACATCAATTGAAAGGGTTTTCTTGCTCCTTATAGACAGACACACTATCATCTACAGGAATTGGGTGCTTCGACTTGCAGACCGCAGAACAAAAATGAACTATTCAATATTCATCATACCGCAGCCCGCGCGAGCATTTGTCATTTTGAAGAAACGCTTCGCGGTGTTATGGAGGCCTATGTATTATCACATCAACACAATATGATATCATTTTAGCGCGTGGTTTGTTGCAACACTTTGTCATCAATGTAAAACCATTTGATCCGTAGTTGGATTTAGTAGAAAGTAGCCTTTCACGAGCTGAAGAACCTAATAATGCGTTGGATGACATAGAGGATCATATCCAAATGGTCAATTTGTCTCTTGGGTGGATTTATTTAAGGAAACAATTGGCAGACTGGATTTGGGAAAACTATCAGTCTAGGAGCTGATGAACCTAGAAGCATTTATTGTGACTTTATAACCTTGTGTGTTTAACTATTTGTTTGTTGTTGAACTATTTGTATGTTTTTATGTGATTTTTTAAATTGTGCTTTGCTATGTGTTACTTGCAACGTATAAGTTGTAAGCTTCCTATAAATTGTATGCTTCCTTATTGCTTACACTTATAAATTGTATGCTTCCATAAGATTATGTTTTCTTGTAGGTTGTGAAATAATCTTGGATACAGGAAGCCACTACGACGTGTTGGAGGAGTCGGCTATGTGATTTTGATGATCAATCTAAGTCAACTCAGAGAATTAATGTGCCCTATAAACGGCATGGAAACACATCTAAGGTCACTGCTAGGGTGATAAAGAAGGAACGTCCGCCTGACCAGTCAAATACTTAGAAATTTTATTTAACTCCAGAAGAATAGGCTCTGCTTACTGCCATGCGGGAGTTGGTACAAGAGCGGTGGAAAGTTGGACAGGGATGGAAGCAGGTGAGAGCTTTGGTGGATAGAAGTGCAATAACAGCAAAGAATGTGAAGAACAAACTTTACAATTGGGGTAATCATATCGCTTACTGGATGAAATTTTTAGGCTGAGTGAAGTAGCAATAGACCAATGGACGCATACTATGGTAGTGGACTCCGAGGACTTGTGGGAAGAATACGCCTTGGTAAGTCTTATTTTAATAATTTAATTATTTATTTCTTATGAAAGTCGTACGTTTATTTGTTTAGTTGCTTTTGTATAGGTGAACAACAAATATCTACCACTTAGAGGTAAGTCTTTCCCCTACTATGACTTGTGGGTGAGTTTTTTGGCCAATACCGGGCTACGGGATCAGCCATGAGGGACCACATAATTGAAGCAAAGGAAAGTATTCTTACACTCCAATCGTTACAACCAATAAGTGATGATTTTGATAAAGAAGTTGAGGTGTCAGAACCAAAGAACACTCTTGTAGGTACAAACAAGTCAGCATCCGACAGAGATGGTGCATCAAGTGTAAGACGTGGAAGGCGCAAGAGAGCAAAACTGAATAGTCAGATAAGTCTAGCATGTAAGGCCTCAGAGACCATGTGTAGTGTTGATGCATTATTCAATATGGCAAAAAGATTAATCTGACAGCAAGAGCAAAAATTGGCTGAAGATCTCGAAAATAAAAAACATTGAGGTTGATGAAACACCTCGCAGACATTGGAGGTCTG
>JAOWBN010204642.1:0-14447 GCA_028565015.1 Pinguicula moranensis | reverse complement strand
TTGCGAGTAGATAATAAGCACACATGCGACCATCTAGTTGATGCATCAATTAGAACCATAAAATATCTAAATGGTCCACATGGTGGGTGTATATTCCCACATATATCTCCCTGAATTCTTTCAAAAAATGCAGGGTTCTCATACCCAACTTTGTTTAATGGAAGCCTTATAATTAGTTTGCATTGAGAGCAAGCAGCACATGAGAATTCATTGGTTTGAAAACTCTTATGATTTTTCATTGAATGACCATGTGAATTCTCTATAATTTTTTGCATCATAAAGGATCCGGGATGGCCCAACCGGTCATGCCAAACTTTAAAAATTTTAGTAGTCTTTAAACTTTCAACAACATAAGTTTCAACCATTCTAATTGTTGTGTAATACAATCCTGAGGACATTACGGATAATCTTTCTAAGATGTATTTATTATCCGAAATAATTGATGTAATGCATAAGTATTCTTCATTTTTTTAGTTCATAGCCTCGATATGATATCCATTTCGGTGAATATCTTTAAAACTCAATAAATTTCGTCGAGATTTGGATAAGAATAAAGCAACATCAATTGTGATGTTTGTCCCTCCTTGTAGTACAATTTGTGCTTTTCCTAAGCCTTCAATTAATTTTGCAGTACCATATATTGTATTAACATATGCTTCTCTTATAGATAGGAAGATAAAATATTTTTTTATTGTTGAGTATGTTGTGTATTGTTGCACTGTCTGCGAGACATGTATCTTCCTCATTTGATTTGGATAAATCCATAATTAGCTTCAAAAAATAATTAACAGTAAGAAAATCAAACTTATAATAAAGTAACAATTACATAATAAATCAAACATAATACTAAGAAGTATATAATATATAAAAAACTTAGATATTTTTGCCACTATTCGTTGGATCAGTGTCAACAAGGAAATCGACAACTTCTAAATGTGTCATATCAAATTTTTCATCAAGGAAATCATCTTAAAGAAAATTAATTTATACATTGTTTATTGAATATTGAACAAAGTTTGTCTCCGCATTCTTCTCTTTAACTTTTGAATCTTGATAAAGTTCTACAAGGTGCTTTGGCGTACGAGAGGTACGGGACCAATGATTGTCCATTCTACAATGATGGCAAACATTTTCGATATTCTTGTTGCCCTGAGATTCTTTGTTGCGACATTGCAAATTATCATTTTTTGCCCACTTTTAGTTGTTATTTGTATTATTGAGATTATTGCTATGAAAGTAAGGATGATTTTCCTGATTCCCACATCCATGACCACGGCACGACGAGGGCCTCTATTATTTGTACTCGCATTCACTTATGGGAATGGAGCAGAACCACTAGGGCATGATAGATGATTTTTCATCTGCAACTCGTTATTTTGTTCATCCACAAGAAGACACAAAATCAATTTGTAGTAATTCTTAAAACCCTTTTTGCGGTATTGCTGCTGCGAAAGCATATTAGTGCATGAAAAGTAGTAAATTTTTTAACTAACATGTTCTCATCGGTAATTTTTTCACCACATAACTTCAGTTGAGAACTTATTTTAAACATGGCAGAATTGTATTCGCTTACAAATTTGAAATCTTGTAGGCGTAAATACAACCAATAATAACAAGCTTTCAGAAGTATCATCGTTTTCTGGTGATCATATCTCTCTTTGAGATTTTTCAAAGATCTACAGGATCTTTTATAGTAAGGTATTATGCCTTGAGTCATTCATCAATATGCTGACGAATAAATATCATGGCTTTTGCCTTATCTTGTCAAGATGCTTTATTTCCATCTTTTATGGTGTCTTTGAGACTCATAGCATTTAGATGGATTTCCGTATCAAGAATCCATGAAAAATAGTTTTTTCCTTTAATATCTAAAGCCACAAACTCAAGTTTAGAAAGAATAGACATTATAACAATAATTAATCAACTTTGCTTCAACAGGAATGCCTGTGGCCCAGTTGTAGAGTCGCACTAATAACATGTTATGAACTAATAAATAAATAGTGTAAACAAAGTAAAGAATTTGATACGTGCAAATGAATAATAAATGCAAGTTTTCTTCTGAAATTTCTTTCTTCTCGTCTTTTTCTTCTTCTCTATTTTTCTTATATCTTCTCATCTTTTATACGCAAATTTTGCGACAAATCGTACCTTCAATTAATGTCATCACTATTTATCACTATTCATAATTAATGCTAACACTATTCACAATTAATGTAATACTATTCATCACTATTTACAATTAATGCTAACACTATTTGACATAAATATTATGTCTGGAACGTGGCATTCAATAATTCATAACATTTTACATACTCTTAGCTCGTCAAAAGAGTCCTTTTTCTTTGACTTATAATTGTAGCCGTAAAAAGGTTGGCCTAATAAATTTTGAGGCGACGAAAGTCAAATGTCAACTGTTGAAATAGGTAATAAATTTAATTTATTCAAATAAAATGATTTATAAATAGACATTTACTAAGCACAGGTTATAGCCTAATAGTTATGTATTCCGTTCACAGTCTCCCTTAGTTTATTAAAGGAAAACGATTTTGGGATTATTGACCAGTCAATACTCAAAATTATATGATAATTAAATAAACAATAAATAACAGACCAGTTAAACTTCAAACAATTATGGCCTAATTAAGGTCTATAATTAGACCATGGTACAAACATTTCAGTATGAACATTCAAAATCAAACAAAACCATTGGAGAATTTATATGTTTTTTTAATTAAATTATTTTGATAAAAAAATGTTAATTATCCCACAAGTTTAGACCATTTCTCATTTTCACAGTAAGCAAATAGGGGAACACGGAAACATTGGAACTACAACTATATTATTATGGATAGGAAATTTATGATATTTGGGATTGGGTTTTATAGCACCCCACTACTTCCCAGGAATGTATTGGGCCAAAGATCCAATTTAGTATGCTGGCTTGCAAGTAAAGCGCAGAATTTTCTTGTTTCATGGATAAGGTAGCAAATTTTTCTTGTCTCATCAACCTTACTATCTGGCCCTTGTTCGGAGTTGTCTTGGCCCAACCAAATAGATACTTTGGCAAAGCCTATTAGACCTGCTAACTATGTCGATCACTGATGCCCAATCCCAACCCTTTCTTTCTCTCAAACCCAGGCGATGACTTATCCGATGCCAAATCTATTGCCAGGTCCCTAGAATCCTAGACATCATTCTCAAAACATGGTCGTCTAACCTCGGGGCCATGATTGACGTAAAATGAAAAACAGTTTCAGACTGGATTGCAAGGGAATTAGCCTGAAGCCGCACAAATGTGCCCATGGTAGAACATATTCCCTGAGAACTGTCAACTCCTCTAAAAAAGTTTGAAGCCCCTATGTCACTGGCACCGGCCAAACATTTCCACAACCACCTGAAACCCAAATATTTATCTCCTACAGTGACATTATTTATCATAGGAGACGTTGCATGACCTCAGAAGTCTCCTTCTCCGCCCCTAGCTTTGTTGGAACCCAACAAGAATAACCATTCTTCATTACGTGGTTTCCAACTTCGTCCATACCTTACTCAGGCATTCATCGAGTCCCACATTCCCATAGGATATGAGCTTAGTTCGTCAACCACCTGTATATTGAATCAACTTTCTGATATGAATATTTGCCAAACTTATGGCAAAACTCCACACCCAATTCGGTAATTCAAATTTTTTGACACTAAGACCACTACTTCCAGTGTTGTACGATGGCAGACCTACATCTGCTTCCATTGGGAAGTGAGAGGCCACTTGATGCAGTTCTACCCCTAAACTATCTCGAAAGAGAGATTCTTATGGAAGATGACAGATGGAGATAGACATCGTGGTTGTTAAGGAAAGGGAGATGGTGGACGAGGAGGTTATCACACCAACCTGATGGTGGATGAGGACGGATAAGAGTTTATGGCAAGTACTGTCCCTTTTGAAGAAGGATTGAGCATTTTTCGAGGTGCACTATAAAAAAGTTGAAGGCAACAGTAGTGGGAGATGAGGCTTAGGCCCTTGCCTATTTTCCCACTGCTGGATCACTATAGTGGTCCATTGACTCAAGGCATCTACAAATGTGACTTATAATGCTAGGGAGTTCTCCTTATACACTTGCCTAGCATATCCATCGTACTGTTAAAACAATTGATGGTATAGATCAGTCTGTGGTCGGTAAGGGTACAGTGAAATATACTAACACTTTGACTTTGTACAAAGTTTGGCATACTCCTTTTTTTGGTCTAAACCTTTTGTCTATAAGTGTCATTATCCACCAACTAAACTGCACTATTTTATTTGATATTCGAAAGGTGATCTTCCGAGAGAATAAGACAGGCAAGATTCTTGGGACACTGACATGATATAATGGCTTGTGGTACATGAATCGAAAGGGAATGGACTCATCTCTCTTATCTTTATTTGAGAAATCTAGAGATGGAAGGAGAGCAAAGAACTTAGAGTTACTTCATCATAGGCAGTTGAGTCAGCATTCATTCTCTACTTTAAGTCAATTATATTATCACCTGTTTGTAAATATTGATAAATACATATTTTATTGTGGTGCTTGTGAGTACTCCAAGAGCTTGTATGTAAGTTCGGATAGTAGAAGCCCCTATGCCTTTGAGTTGGTACATTCTGATGTATGAGGCCCTTATCCCACAACTACAGTCAATGGATTTCAATATTTTGTGACCTTATTTGAATATTACTCTCAGGTCACCTGGCTTTATCCGATGAAGACTAAGAGTAATGTGCTTGCACGTTTCAAAGATTTTCACAAAATGCTCATATACAGTATGGTGCAAAAGTGAAGGAATTGAGGTCTGACGATGAGACAAAGTACACCGATAGGGCATTTGCAAAATATCTATCATCACATAAAATCCAACACCAAACTGCGTGTTCATCACACCAGAGCAAAATGGGGTAGCATAGAGAAAGAATTGCCATCTTCTTCAGGTTGCTCAGAGCATGATGATTGCAATGAATGTCCCAAAGTATATATGGGAAAAAATAGTTTTGACTGCCACTTTTCTGATCAACAAGATACCCTCATGAATATTGGAGTGGAGGTCCCTGTTTCAAGTTTGGAAAGGCTCAAAGGAAAGCATTCAACAAATCGAGGGCAGAAAAACATTATTCGAGGATTCCTTTTTGGAGGCTTAGGACCTAAAGATTAACAGAAATAAGTTTACCTAGTACCTCAAATCACTTAGGGCTATGAGCAAACTTGATGGATTTCTAGTCAAAGAGAAGTGGTTGGAAAAAAATGCGGATTGGATCCAGAATGGATTGTATAGGGATGATTTTGATCATTGTCCAATCCAACTGTGTTCTTTCCTAAGCCTATGAATGTACTTGATAGTTGGCTGGAGAATCCATATTACAACATCCGCATTCAGATCATATGAATAGTCCAAGCTTCTTCAGATCTGCAAGCCAACGTAGTAAGGACAGGATCAAAGCAATTAGAATAGGCATCAGGGACTGAAATGCATCTGCCCTAAGAGATCTAGCTTTTGAAAGGAAGAAACTGTTGGATGACCTCAAACAGTTAAAGTTATTGGCTGAAAGTAGTCCCTCTGATAGTGGAGTGGATCCTATGGTAGCTATCAGATTGAAGGAGGAAATTGATAGAACAACAAAGAGCCTTGACAGCCAAACATTTTAGAAAGCTCGTGCAAATTGAATTAAGCAAGGGGAAGCCAAATATGCTTTCTTTCACAAATGCATCAATAGTAATAGAAGGAGGAATTGTATCAGTGGCATATGGCATGAGGATGTCTTGTTGGAGAAGCTTGCGGCTTTGAAAACTTGTACCAGGCAACACTTTGCAGCCAGATGTATTGAACCATCTTGTCCTAAACCTCGGATATGCAATATGTTTTCTAGTACTCTTTCCTCAGCAGCAAAGCAAAGGCTGGTCACTCCATTCACTTAACTAAAATTATGCAGGCAGTTAAGAACTATGCAGTAATAAGAGTCCGGGGCCAAATGGTCTGAACTTTAAGTTCATCAAACATTTTCCATATTTAATGAAGAACGAAATCTACCATATGATGGCATAATTCTATAGAAACTGCAAGCTCCCTAAAGGCAGCAACTCTGCACACATAACACTAGTTGCAAAAAATGAGTCCCCTTTGAAAATTGATGATTACAGGCCTATTACTCTCATTGGATAAATGCCAAAGATAGTATCTAAGGTTCTTGGGAATAGGATAGCAACAAAAACAAATGAAGTCATCTCAGACACCCAAATGGCCTTCATCAGTGGGATAAATTATAGATAGCATCCTAGTTGCCATTGAGGCCATTGATGAGCTGAAAAAATTGAGAAAACCAACCATAGTTCTCCAAGTGGACTTCGAGAAAGCCTTTGACACTGTAAACTATATGTATTTGCAGGATGTCATGGTGAAAATGGGCTTTCCTTGTAGTTAGTAGTGGTGGATCAAGGAGCTTCAAGAATCCGCATCAGCTGCAATCCTTGTGAATGGCAGTCCTACTAATGAATTCTATCCCACGAGGGGTCTAAGATAAGGAGAACCCCTATCTCCATTCCTATTCCTGTAAGCTATAGAGGGCCTATCTGTGATGATCAACAAAGCAATCAACCTAAACAAACTACAAGTTCCAGCAATTGGTAGAGGTAAGATCCATTTGTCTCACTTACAATTTGCTGATGATACACTTTTGTTTGGGCAGGCTAACTGGAACACCATCAAGACTTACAAGGACATCCTGTAGAACTTTGAAATGATCTTGGGTCTGAGGATTAATTACAGGAAAAGCCCCCTAACAGGCATTAACATCCAGGATGATGGCTAACTGACATGGCAACTTATCTTGACTGCACAACAAGGCTCCTCCCCATGAATACCTTGGACTTCTAATAGGTGCAAACCATCACAGGTTAGTGAACTGGAAACTAGTACTAGACAGGTTTGGGAAAACACTCACTTCTTGGAACCACAAACATCTGTCCATTGGAGGGAAATTGGTGCTCGCCAACTCTATGTTGGCAGCTATACCGTCCCACTACTTAGCCTTATACAAAGCATCTCCAACTATTATGAACAAACCGGTAGCCACTTAGAGGGACTTCTTTTGGGACAACACAATTGAAAAAAGGAAATGAATTAGATATCCTGGGAAAAAATAACTCAAGCGCAAGATAAGAGGGGACTGGGGGTGCGTAATATCTCCATTTTTAACAGTGCAATGCTAGGGAAATGGGGAGAAAAAATCTTAATAGGAGGAAAAAACTTGCTACAGATATATTGCATTCCAAGTATGGCAATGCTGGGGTCCTGGAAGTGGGGAGTTTAGACAACTCAGACAACCCTAGGTGAGCATAACATGGATGAGAGGGAGAAGAAAAGGCCTCGGTATGCTTCCTCATGGTGGAAGGAATTGCAGGACACATTGAATGCTAACTGGTTTCAGAAAACAGTCAAGATCACGGTAGGATGTGGGAAAGGCATTCTGTTATGGAAGGACAAATGGTACAATAATTCTCAGCTTGCAATGTTGCATCCAAGATTGTTTGGGTTAATAGAAAATAAGGACCTACATGTTGCAGCAGCTGATAGATGGTAGAATGATCAATGTACTGGGACATTAAACTTGAAAAGATTGTTAAGAACTCATGAACAGGTTGATCTAACTTACTTACTTCTTCTTCTACAGGAAAACAGCCGGAAGAGGGCCGGAGAGGACCAATATGTCTTTGCTGACATCCTAGTGGAAAGTATACGGTCAAGGAAGCATATAAAACACTATATGATGCAGCACATTCGGTGTACACATTGGAGGCAGTAGAAAGATATAACAAGATCTGGAATAAATTTTACCCCATGAAGGAAATGATCTTGGCATGGAGAGCTAGCAAGGAAGCCCTTCCACTAAAAACAACTTTCCAGAAGAGGCATATCATTCCACCATGGAAAGCACTATGCCCTCTATGCCTGGAAGGTCAAGAACATTTGAACATTTATTTAGTACTTGCTTAGTATTTTCTCATGTTTGGCAGGGCATTCAATAGTGGTTATTACCTCAGCAACAATAACATTATGTTCCTACAGTAGCTCAAGAATACTTGCCAACGCTACAAGGCTTTATAGAAATGAAACCTGCTGGACTCAACATTGATGCGTGGAAATATGTGTGAATAGCCATGATGTGGCAGATTTGGAAAGTAAGAAACAAAACTCATTTTCAAGGAAAGGGGGTAAATGCACACAATATAATTCAGCTGATACAAGGAGCATTTTGGATGCGGTTGAGAACCATAAGAACTGTGGCTAAGTTTGCCTACTCATTATCTGATTGGATGCTAAATCCTTCAACATGCCTCGAGTTTTGAGGAAGGCCCATGATCAAACCACCCTAGTGACTGAAGGAATGACAGAACTATATCACTACTTTAGCACTCTTATGGTCAGAAAATGCAACATCCGAGCAGAGATTAATGGCAGCTGTAGAAAACATTCTAATGGCCTACTGATGCAATAAGGTATGCTGTGGTACAACAATTCTTTGCATCATGAAGGCAACTTCTTGATTAAAGAATCAAGCCACAAGGGTCATCAACAACAACATACATGGCTGAACTCCTAACCGTACACTTTTTGCTCAAATCAAAAGGGTAGCTTAAAAGAAGTAGATTGGCTACATCTTCACCATACCCGCCTCTCACTACCTATAAATGAAATTCAAAGAACAATCCCACAATTATACAGGCCCTCAAGCAAGTAGGTTGGGCTATGTACCAATCCTAGCAAATCCTAGTGATTAATAAGTTGATAATCATGACTTCTGTATTCTTCATAACAATACGTGCATGCTGAGCTGAGCAAATCAAGTTATGACTTCTGCATAAGGCTGATAAATTGATGCTCTTACTACAAGCTAAATTGTGTACCAGAGTTATCTTTGATAAGTTGAGAATAATGAGGCTTGTAGAGGCATGCACCAACAAACATCTAAGGTTCTGAGGCAACCTGAGAGCTAAAAGTTCGGATCAATATTGTTTTGATATCATTTTTAGAGTATGTGTAAGTAAGGCGGGTGATGATTGTAGACGGGTCTGAGGATACGTTCAAATGCTTGAGCCACAGTCCAAGTTTTCCTGGGGGAGATTGAGCTTCACGGATATGTTTCTATTTCTATTTCTTTTCTTTTCTTTTCTTTTCTTTTCTTTTCTTTTCTTTCTTTTCTTTTCTTTTCTTTTCTTTTCTTTTCTTTTCTTTCTTTTCTTTCTTTCTTTTATGTATTTTACATTTCATATTTATTTTCCTCTTAGTGAATTTTTGGCATAACAAAAAAAACCTTTATTCGAGTGCTATCAAATGTGTCTTTGTGGGGGTACTCCGCGACTCAGAAGGGATATGTTTTTTGGAGTCCATTTAAGAGGAGACTATTTGTGGGCATAAATGTCACGTTCCGGGAACATGAGTTGTACTTCTCCCATGGAGTATCTTCATTCTTTGATGACTCACCATATTCGAGAGGTATTTGGCGAGAGAGGGAAAGTAGCAGTGACAGCGGTGAACCACAAATAGGGAGGGTTGGGGACATTTGTTGTACTTGTCCGATTAGTAAATCATCGACAGTGGAGATGTGGACTAATGAACAATTAGATCGTGAGAAGGAGATTCAGGCTCAGGGGAAGCCACGGTTAGTATGCACGAGGCATCATCCCCATGCTCGGTGGCAGAAAAGAGAGAGGAGGTTAGAGAGTTACCTATGTAACAGAGAAGAGAGGAGACCAAGGAATTACCTGAGTTGCATGCGCTTGTTCCATGCCCATTGTCCTTACCTGCTTTGACTCCGGGGCATTTTCATTTTCAGCACCTCTCATAGACCACTAGTTTTTCAGGTGATATTATCCATATTCCTGATATTACTCCTCCCAATCCTTAGTTGGTTAAGTGAACTACTAACAACAATGTGGGGGTCCCACCTAAATGATATAGATTTTCCCATGATATTGCTAATTGTTTATTAATCATACATATCCCCCAAACATGGAGCATTCATTGCATATTTGGACATTGTCTCAATTCCTAAGTGTTGGCAGGTTGCGAAAGGAGATCTGAGGTGGAGAACTGCCATGATAGAGGAGTGATGCACTTTTGTGGTGCAAGTGTACATGTTGCATAAGTAATAAAGTAATTGAGTACGATGTTGAACCTCAGGGATTTGGATAAACAATTACTAACATTCACAAGTTTTATACAATTTGACAGAATAAAACTTCATTGGTGTTGGTATTACTCTGTTTGTTAACTTCAAGTTAGGAAATGAACATAGAAGAATAAAATGTCGTGCAACGGAAATAGATCTGATACAAAGGGTTGGGATATCCAGGTGAATTGCAACTTCACCACTTAAGTCCCTCGAGCATATTTATAACCTGATTACTCATGCATTAATTGTCGTATTGTGCCTACTGGATTAACCTATCTTAGACCCTTATCTATATTGAGCTCTAAGCGTCCTTCACTGGTTTACTGATGAGCATATCTCCATATCACATACAGATAAACTAGAGACATTACTCTCAAGTGATCCTCACACGGTAGCAACAATCCTATTGGAGTTCTCATATTATAGCATTTGATATGGACTTTGCGATACCTAGCATAACTTGTGTCTCTCGACCTCCCATTATGTGTAGTGCATCTACTCACGTTTGATCAGATTTAAATAGATGAGGATGGAGAACAGCAGGATCTAACACTAAAAAGACAACTAAACATAGTAAACATTCCAAAAACTCTCCGAGTTTCTTAAGGGTTACATCGTTCCCCTGGATTTAAAGGTTCAGCACATGCTTAAGGCACGAGCCGGTCTACAAACACACAACATTTAGTTCATCATAAGATAAGAAGAGAATCAGATCAGAGCTGCAAGATGGTGACTAAAACCCCTCTTTTCTTCAACTCTCATGTTCCCGTGCTTCTCTCGTTTCTTAGTGTTGGTTCTGCCTTTTATACTATTTTAGTAGCTTCCTGTGAAAGCTTCTAGAACCGTGCTTGCCTACCAAGTGTGGATTGACATATCACCTTGTATACTCATGGAGTTGGGAATTGGGAATTGGGAATTGGTGTCACATCTTGGATAATTGGGACAAACCTCTGCTTTTGGAGTTGTTTCTCTTCCTTTTATCTCAAAGAGTAATAAAGGACTTGTATCTGCAAAAAGGAAAGAAAACATGTATAAAAGACTCCTCCATCATTCTTATTGAGACAAATCAAACTCAAATAGTCTGCATTTACTAGGTATAAATTCGGCTCATCAACATCTCCAAACTTGAATCATTGCTTATTTTCAAACAAACAAATTTAAACAAACGTAAATGCTCAATGAGGATGTGTGTGTAAAAGTGGACACTTAATCCTGAATCATACAACTTCTTCTGCTTATAGTCGTTACCAAATCTAAAGTTAATTCATACATAGATATGTCAACTTCGGTCAGAACTGTGTAGGTTTTCTCACTTTTAGGTCAGGTCCCTTCTTCAAACTCATACTCATAAATTTTTCCTATCAACTTTTCTTCAGTTTATTTTTCATCTCCCTCTCTTTTTGCCATGCCAAAATGGTCAGTGATTGAGATAGACATTATTTTGAAAGCCAATATGTATTCCTTTCATCAAAGTCATACATTGGACTTGAGAGTATTTACATATGACAATATAAGAGTACTATGTACATCAAAGTTGTTCTCTTCTCTCAGTATGGGGTAGCTAACTTTATCCTTGAATGTTATAGAATCAACTACTTAGATGCCCTTTGAAATACAGAGTATCATTTTCACTTTCTCTTTTTTTTTTCTTTTTTCCTTTTTTTTTTCTGCTTTTGATTTTTCCTATCCATCACTTGTCTCAATTTTAGTTTGGGCTCAGAGGGGTTACTTTTGAACCGAAGAAAAATGTTTGGATTTTCCTATTGGTCTTAGCCTAAAGTTGGATACCTTTCCCAAAAAATATATTCTTTTTTTTCTGAAATTTCTACTTCAATTTGTCTATTATGGTTCAGACCGTAAAAGCAGATGAAAAGCATACGGAAGAATAACTACATAGGCAAAGCATGCACATAGTCGAAAACATATAAATTTCAATGCAAAATATCAGCAGCACAGCAAATAAGTTCCAATTTCAGCAATAAACAAACAGTTCAACAATTCAACAGATCAACAGTCAGTTGATTCCCCCATCCCAAAACTTAGCATTCGCTGCCCTCAGTGAATAAAGAGATTAGGAGTTCAAGCAATACTCCCCCAAAGGCAGGAAAAGTCATGCTTCATTTATAGTCTGATCCCACCAAGTTGTAGGTGTGTGCTCCATCGTCTGCATCCTCCTCCTCCTCCTCATCTTCATCCTCCTCCTCCTCATTGCCTCTTCTTCTTCATCTCCTGATGCAACCCAAGTTGCACCCAAGCCCACACATGAAGTCCACAACCCCAAGGATGGAGAGGACGAACCTATGATGTTCAATGAAGATGGAAATGAACTCGAGAAAGCCATGAAGTTCGCCAAACAACATGATCCACTAATTATGTCCAATGGGCCTATTACAAGGGTGAAGTCTAAGGAATACACGGAGGCCATAAATGGAAAGCTCAAAGAAATGTGGGCTGAAAATATGAAATTTGAAATTTTTGGAACCCACGGCCCAAACATGTCAAATGGGCCCCACGGCCCAATTGAGAAGACCCAACCCATTAAGGTTCAATGTCTAGTCCAAGAGGGGACGTAAAAGGCCCAATCTATCATGACTATATAGCTCAACATGTGGAAGACAGAGAAAATTTAAAAAAAAAAAGGAAAGTTCCTACAATTTAGGGATTTTGCTCCTTAGCTAAGGAAAGGTGTTCCCTACACAACCGACACTCCTTTGTCCAATCAAGAAGCTTCCTTACAAGACCAAGACTCCTAAGGAAGCCACAAAACACGTTTCCTAACTTTCCTTCATAGCCAATGACATATTTTTGGTCTAAATTCTATCATTAATTAGTTTCCTAGTTACTTTAAATTCCCTTATTAATGTTGCACGAATTTTATTCAAATTCTAGGATTAGCTATGCCTATATAAAAGCCTTAACATCCTTTGTATTGGACACACAAGTTTTGAATTGGGTTTTGTGAGATTAGGATTCTCTTTTAGTTTTAAACCTTTTTCGATTTATCTTTTCTCTTTTTAAGTTAAGTGGCATTGTATTATTTTTGGAATTATCATTCAAATCTTGGTTGGTAATTCAATACCTTCAAAGGGTCGTTTGTGGCATCTTTGTTCTTGAAAAAGTTGTGACTTTCGTTGTTTGGACACAAAGTGTTCTTTAGGCGTTAGAAACAACAATTTCGTCCGCGTCTTTTCCTAAAATATCGAAATAGTTATGGAGTCTTGCCACAAGTTCTGCAAGGATTCATATCATTTAGTATCAGATATAGGTTTGGATGTTTTTGCCCCTATCTTTTAACATTTAGGTTGCCTATCTATCTATAGCTTTGATGTCGAAATTTGTTTGATAGTTTATCTTTATTTTCATTTTTGTCCTTCAATTTTTTGAATTTTAACCTTGCTAATTTAAAAAAAATAAAAAAAGAAAAAAAATCATTCCAAAAAAAAGTGAACGAAAATTTTTCGGTTCAAAAGAAGAAGCAAAGGGGTCAATTTCCAAAAAAAATAAGAAAAAAGAAAAAATTGATTTTGAGACACTCAAAATAGCGCTTCACTGGAATTATTGAAATCAGCAAGAGATCTATTCCAGATTAGTTGTTTGAAATTTTTTAGTCACGAGTTGAGTTTTTCAATACTCAAAATCGAGACCCACACATTCAAGTTTAGTACCCTTCTATAATTCTCAACCTTGAATCGAGTTTCAATCATACTATGATTGTTGTTTGGCTTGATAAGAGATTTGAGTTGAAGTTGGATAAAACCATACTGAGAATACTTGAAAGGTAAAAGGTAGAGTGGTGAGGTTCAAGAGAGGGTAAAAGCCAATTTGAGTGATACACGAGAATCTGCTTGAACATCTTTGATTGCATATACGTGAGGGAGTGGTGAGTATTTTTTTACTAACATTTTTTGTGCAGGTACAACATGTCTCAAAGAGACAAAACCATGGCTAGATCACATAAAGATGATAACTCATATAGAATCCTTCTTGGGGAGGTACTAAAACTGGAAGCAAGTTTTGAGCATTAGGCATACACGCTTGATAAACTCAAAAGGAGGCTCATGAAGGCATCACCTAAGGCGCAAAAAGGACTTCCATGGGGAAATACTTCACCAATGGATGTTCCAAAGAAGTCTAAGTCAGCTAATGTCACTTCACAAAGTAATTCTATGCCTTCAAGAATTTGTGCTCGTGATATTAGGTGCACCACATGCCAAGGATATGGACACACCTTCATTCAATGTCCAAACGGTAA
>JAOWBN010204631.1:0-14447 GCA_028565015.1 Pinguicula moranensis | reverse complement strand
CTTTGGACAAAGTCAAAGTGTTGGTACAATGCACTGTACCCTTACCCACTACTGGCCGATCAGTGCCATCGGCTATCGTAACACTCAACGGATTTGTTAAAGGAGTATAGGAGCTGAACTCCTTAGCAGCACCCTTCACGTGTCCAGAAGCTCCAAAGTCAATGATCCAATCTTACGAGCCAACAGTAGAAAAGGATGCTAGGGCTAGTGAATCATACATACATGTGAAATCTGAGGCCAAAGCAACGTTACTAGAGAAGTCAGATGAGATAGGTGTATCAGTGCCTATCCTCACGCTTTTGAGTTTCGTCTGGAATATGTTAAAGAATGTTCGATCCTCCTCAACTGTCACAATTCTCCCCCTATTATCCTCATCATCAACATCTACCATCAAGTTTGTGCGATAGCCTCCTTGGCCACTACCGCTAAAACCACCTCTCCTACCTTCACGAACTCTACCTCTTCCTCTAAATCTATTTCTACCTCCAGAATCTCTCTCATGGAAAATCTTCGGACAAGACTTGGTCAAGTGGCCAACCGCTCCACACTGATAACAACTACGAGTCTCCATCTGGACCTCAATTACCCAAGAACTAGCAGTAGCTAATGGCTTCGCGCCTGAAACTACACTTAGCGTTGAGTGTATCCTCATCTCACTCTTCGCTTGAATCATAGCAGCAATAGCCTCATCCAGTGATGGAATCTTGGCCTGGGACAATAAAACTGATCTCCTCAAGTGGAAGATCAAATTCAGATCCTTCAAGAATTTTATAATCCTTTCTTTCTCCAAACGTTGTCACATTTTACATTTTGAGTCACTACAGCTGGACAACGGGTCATAGTGATCCATCTCAGTCTATTCAGGAGCATTCAAACAAATAGAATACTCTTGAATAGACTTCTCCCCTTGGACCTCCGCATCGATCTCCAGCTGAAGTTGAAATACCCTCATCTGTTTTTAAGCTCCGGAATAGGTGGTCTTCAGACTAGACTGCATCTCACTTACCAAGCTAAGTCCATCCACAGTAGAAGCAACAGATGCAGTCATCGAGTTCATAAACCAGATACATAGCTGAGCATGAGTAACTTCCCACTCTGTAGTGGAAGAGATATCACTCTTCTATTCACACTCCCTCAGGAAGCCGTACAGGCTTCTCCCTACTTAGATGGTCTCGCGAGACCAACTAAAGTATGTATCTGATACATCAAGTTTCAAATTGATTGGTGGAAGATCAAGTTTGATTGGAGCAGTGGCAGGGACAACAGTTGAGGTTGAGGCATTCGCTCCCTTTATAAGCCGAACTAAGGCTCCGAACATCTCAGGACTGAGGTTCCTCAGGACCACCAATCCTTGTTTAACCGCACTGTCTCCTGTCCCTTACATTTCACACATAGTAGCTTTAATCACAATTGATCACTACAATGACACAATCCATATACAACAACAATCATACGATAATCTACACGTTTTAGCACCCCCACCATCAATATGCAATCTAAAAACACTATCAACAATGCCTAATTGGATTCTCAAGTTTAGGAAAATATGATAAATCCACTCAAATAATTCACCATATCTAATAAACTACCAATATACATTAAACAGCACAAAATCAACCAAAACCAATTAGACAGTTGTGATGAGCAAGCTGAGGCAAAGATTTTATCTTTGAGCTCCGACGATGACGGTGGCACGTGCGGCGTGCTCCATACGTGCAGAAAGCTCTCCTCACGACAATTGTAACGGCAGTGGTTTTCGGCGATTCCAATGCCAAATGCACCTGAAAACAGCAGAAAACTGCCGTAGGTTATGTTTTTGGCGATGGTGTGTGTTGGCGCAAGGTGGCCGAAAACCATCAGGTGTTGAGCAGATCTGATAGAGGAGGAGATGGGCTACATTTTGGGACTGGTTCCGGTGTTGGAGGAGCAGTAACGGCGCCAGAATTGGGGTGGAGATGGCGGAGACAAAATGTGTATTAGGGTTTGAAAAACTCGCTCTGATACCAAATTGTAAAATAAAAAATGGGAAAACAGGACAAAACGGGAAAAACTCTTTGTATTGAATCTTCTTCACAAATACTCTCGTGTATTACAACTCCTTTTACCGTACGAAATTTAGACAATCACACTATCACATTTCATGCTCATAATAAATGAGGTGTGCATCTTGTCTACTGCGTGCTTCTTGTCTGCTGCGTGTTTCTTCTTCTTGCAAGACTTTGGTTACAACAAGCAATGAATGAGGCAGCCCGCCTTCTTGACTTTGGGATTAAAACAGTTTCCTATCTAAAAGGACAAAGGCTGCTGCAGATCGTGGATGGATCACACCCATGCCCCAACAAATTCATCACCACAACTACTGCAGCTGGAGCCACACAGGAATCAAATCCTGCCTACCAAACTTGGTGTCAACATGACCAACAAGTTTTGAGTCTTATGCTCTCTTCCCTCACTGAAGAAGTGTTAGGGCATGTGGTCTTTTTGACATCCGTTGCTGAAGCCTAGATGGTCCTTCATAACATGTATGCTTCTCAGTCCAAGGCTCGGATTCTGCAAACTCGCCTCCTACTTTTTAATTTGCAGAAGAAAGAATCCTCCATAAGTGATTACTATAGGAAAGTTAAATCTCTTATAGATAACTTGACATCAATAGGTAAACCTCTTCAAGATGAATAAATAATGTCCTATTTGCTGAACGAATTGGGTAGTGAGTTTGATCCTCTAGTTACCTCTGTTACAACTAGAAGTGATCCTATCTCATTGACTTATCTATATGGCCATCTTCTGACATATAAAATGATATTCGAGCATCACAATTCATCCTTGCATCCTCATCACTCTGCACATACTGCCACAAGAAATCAAGGCAGCTATCAGATAGGGAGAGGTGAAAATCATAGAGGCAGAGGGGACCATCAAACTGGCAAGTGGACATCTCAGAACAACAATCAGCAGTAACAAGGCTTCTCAGGCAACATAGGTAGCAAGAACAACTCTCAGGAAGGGAAACCAAGGTGCCAGGTATGCCATAAATAAGGACATACTGCCATAAAACGCTACCACAAGTTTGATAAGTCCTATCAAGATCAAGGCCCCACCTTTGTCAGGATGGCTACTACAACTTCTTACCATGTTGACCCCAACTGGTACCTAGACTCAGGAGATACAGATCATATAACCAATGATCTAAACAAGTTAACAACCAAAGAGAGGTATGGCGACAATGACCAAGTGCAAGTGGGAAATGGATCAGGTTTGTCTATTATTCATGTTTTCTCATCCAAGCTATGCACTTACACTTAAAAATATCCTCCATGTTCCGCACATTTTTAAACACTTAATTTTTGTCCATAAATTTACTAGAGATGATGATGTCTTTCTTGACCTTCACCCTTACCATTTCTTTATTAAGGATCAAGCTACCCAGAGAAGGAAATGTGAAGGTGACTTTGATATGAATCTTTGTCAAACTTGTAACAACACTCCACATCAATTCGATGATTTAAAAAAACAATTTAAAAGGGACAAATTTGTTTTGCTTTCTCCTGAAGACAACTTTTGTCAACCAACGAGTAGTCTTAATTTTTATACCAGAACACCACCAATCAATCCCCTGAAAGCAACTGGTGCTAACCAAGAATCTCAAGGATATGTTCTATGAAGACGCCACTTCTCTGGTAAGGAAAAGATAAGTCAGAAGCTGGTTTAAAACCAAAAGAGAATACTTCTTACAATTCAATCAAAACGTAATGTGTTTTTAAAGTTGGGGTCATGCACCCTTTGATAGGAAGAAGGGGGACTAGTTTTACATGCTATTAGGTCTCTAATTAGCTAAACAAAACTAAGAAATAACCTACTATAGATAAACATAAAAACAAATAGCCTAATCTATATAGTATCCCATTGGATTTGGACTCTTCATGGCAAAGCTTTGTTCACTCCAACTTCTCTTGCCATGCACGTGTAGGACTCTTGTGTTGACAATGTGTCTTCAATTTGTGGCCAAGTGTTTTCAATTTGTTGGACTCTTCTTTTGTGGATAAGGTGTCTTCAATTGTGGGGTTCATCTTGTATTCCTTGGATCCAAACTTATTGGATCAATAAGCTTAAAGCCCCTTTAAATCTTTTGGCTCTTAGGCATGCAATTGAGCCTTCTTGAAGTCTTAATGGATCACTTATCTCAAGCTCATTCACACCATCCATGCTATCATTGGACTCTTCAATGGGCTGCTCGTGGACGGGCCGGGTGCAACTTGGGTTGCATCATTCTCCTCTTCTTGAAAAGGATATGTTCTCAAATCATCACCTACATCAAACGAAAGTAAGTCAGCAACATTGAAAGTAGCACTAACATTATACTCACCTGGAAGATCAAGCTTGTATGCATTGTCATTGATATTGGCTATCACTTGAAAAGGTCCATCTCCACGCTGCATAAGTTTGGACTTGCGCTTTTCTGGAACCTTTTCTTCCTCAGATATATCACCAAACCCAATCCCCGGGTTCGAAAATAACTTTCTTGCGCCCCTTGTTTGCGTGTTTGACAACTTGTGGTGTCCTTCTCTATGTTAGCTCGTGCTTTCTCATGGATGGTCTTGACAAATTCATCCTTCTTCTTGCCATCTAAATTCAATCTCAAAATGTAAAGGAGTTAAATCCATAGGAGATAAAGGATTGAAACCATAAACCATCTCAAAATGCGAATATTGTGTTGCAGAATGAATACCTCTATTGTATGCATATTCAACATGTGGTAAACATTCTTCCCAAGTTTTCAAGTTCTTAGAAATAAGTGCACGCGGAAAAGTTCCTAGAGTTCTATTGACAACTTCACTTTGTCCATCAGTTTGGGGATGACATGTAGTTGAAAACAATAACTTAGTCCCTAACTTAGACCACAAAGTCTTCCAAAAGTAACTTAAGAATTTCGCATCCCTATCAGAAACAATAGTTTTAGGCACACCACGCAATCTAACAATTTCTCTAAAAAATAAATTAGCAACATCAGAAGCATCATCAGTTTTGTGGCAAGGTATAAAATGAGCTATTTTAGAAAACCTATCCACAACAACAAAAATCAAGTCCCTCCCCATTTTTGACCTAGGCAAACCCATAACAAAATCCATTGAAATATCAACCCAAGGTTCATGAGGAATAGGTAAAGAGGTGTACAATCCATGGGGGTTTAATCTAAATTTAGCTAACGTGCATGTTACACATCTTTCACAAACACGAGTAACAGCATGTTTCATGTTAGGCCAATAAAAATGATCATGCACAACATCATAAGTCTTAGCTATTCCAAAGTGACCCATTAATCCTCCACCATGAGCTTCTTCTACAAGTAGCTCTCGCATAGAACATGTAGGCATGCATAAACGATTTTCACGAAAAAAGAACCCATCATGCCTATAAAATTTCTAAAAACTAGCCTTCTCACATGCCATATAAGTCTTTCCAAAGTCTTGATCAACCTCATACAAACCCTTAATATGCTCAAAACCAAGTAATTTAATTTCTAGCAAAGAAATAAGAGAGTACCTTCGAGAAAGTGCATCAGCAACCACATTCTTCTTACCTTGTTTATACTTGATCACGAAAAGGAAAAGTTTCTATGAATTCAACCCACTTCGAGTATCTTCGGTTGATCTTTTGCTGTCTCTTAAGGTATTTCAAGGACTCATGGTCCGTATGGATCACGAACTCCTTTGGCCATAGATAATGCTGCCAATTCTCTAAAAATCGAACCAAAACATACATTTCTTTGTCATAGGTTGGGTAGTTCAAAGTAGCACCACTCAACTTCTCACTAAATAATGCAATTAGTCATCCTTCCTACATCAGCAATGCACCAATACCTACACCAGAAGCATCACATTTAATTTCAAAAGTATTAGCAAAATTAGGCAAAGAAAGTAAAGGGTCTTGTGATAAATTCCCTTTTTTATGAACTCAAATGCCTTGTCTTGCTCTTCTCCCTCTTGAATTGCACGTTTTTATTACCGTCGTGATGGGAGCGACTAAGTTGCTGAAATGTCGCACAAAACGTTTGTAATATCTAGCCAAGCAGTAGAAACTCCTCACCTGGATCACGGACGAACGTAGGTGTTGGCCACTCTTTGATGGCTCTCACCTTCTCCTCATCCACTTCAATACTATTCGTGCTCAAAACAAAACCAAGAAACACAAGTTTGTTTGTACTAAAGGTTCACTTCTTCAGGTTAGCATAAAGTTTCTCCTCACGAAGAACTTCTAACACTTTCCTAATATGGATCACATGCTCATCTAAGTGCTTTGAGTAAATCAAGATATCATCAAAGTAGATAACAACGAATTTACATAGGAAAGCTCGCAAAACATGATTCATAAGTCAAATGAAAGTACTAGGTGCATTAGTCAATACAAAAGGTATAACTAACTACTCATATAATCCATACTTAGTTTTGAAAGCACACTTCCACCCATCACCTTCCTTCATTCTAATATAATGATATCCACTCCTCAAATCAATCTTGAAAAAAAAAAAACATGCACCATGCAACCATCAAGTATATCATCTAACCTACGAATAGGATGACGATATTTTACCGTTATGTTGTTGATGGCTCTACAATGAGTAGATATCCTCCAAGATCCATACTTCTTAGGCACGAGTAGCACGGGCACGGCGCATGGGCTTAGGCTTTCTCTGATGTGCCCCTTGGCTTACTCATCCACTTGCCTTTGCAACTCTTTTAGTCTCCTCAGGGCTACTTCTATAGGTTGTCTATTTGGTGTGGTAGCTCCAGGAACAAAATCAATTTGATGTTCAATACCTATGATTGTAGGTAAACCCGCGGGTAACTCTTCTGGCATCTCATCTGCAAATTCCTACAAGAGAGAAACAATTTTACTTGATAAGGTACCAACAAGGTCGTTAGTTGTGATTAGGGCTTCTTTGTACATAAGTACAATCATAGAAACACGAGAATTAAAAGCACTCTTTTGGGTCAAATAATTTTATTTATTTATTTCATTCTATTTTTCCTCTATTTTTTTGCTATTTTTCTCTCTCATGGCCTCTTTTCCTTTCTTTTTTGTCTCTCTTTCTTTTTTCTCTTAAAGTTTTTAATTTATATTGGTCCTCATTGACCTATTTTGAAAGTAAAGGTTTAAGTACAATAGTTCTACTTCTATGAGTAAATGAATATCTATTTGTGCGCCGATCATGTGTTAACTCTTGTCAAACTGTCATGGTCGTTCAAGTAGAATATGGCATGCATGTTGGTTAGTGACCTAGAGAACCAATCAGCTGATGGAACACTTGTTAGTTTCATGTATACTGAATGATGTATATAATTTTGTTTCTTGAGTTTTGTATATATTATGGATCATTTTGATTGAGGACTCAAATAGTAAAACTCCATGAATTAATCAAAACTCTAAATTAATCCCTAATCTTAAGTCATTAGCAAAGGAACAACTAGATGATTATATGGACTAACATGTGGATTAAGGTATGATCATGTGTCAAAAATAAATAATACGGGGTATCTATTTAGTCACATGAAATACGAATATACGGGGTACATGAGAATTGGACTTGGCCCATATTGACTTGTTGTTCGCAAAGTCATATAGTATTGATTCAGGTATCTAATATATTCATAATTCTAGGTGATGAATGTGTATTGCGTGAGGTTGTCAAATGCTCCTTTTAACTGAGGGATTATAAAGGTATGTTTTTCCAATATGCATGATTCATGCTGGAAGTTATGAATTATCAAAATGATACTTTTGTCCATCTTATTTTAGATGAGATTATTAATATCACTGGGCCCCTTGATGCAGTAATAATTATTACTCATGCATTTGTGATTATGGGATAGGGTTGACGTGATTCTATCCTCTTCAAACTACTGGAGTAGGGTTGACATAATTCTACTCAGTAGGCATCACCTTGTATCCTTTAGGAGTTAAGGTTGTGCGGGGCACATAGAATAGGCTTGTCTAATAGGGCTACCGAAACGTGTTTGAGCCCTAGTGTAAGGTGTTAACTTACACGGGGTGCAGTTAACAAACTAAGAGTTATGTGCGAGGCATATGATTAACCGAGATGATTTACCTAAATAAATCCATTCCAAGTTTATGCTGACGCTGGCTTGGTCTGGCAAAATGTGGATCTCAGGCCTACTACATAGAGGGACACAATCATATATGTAGTAGGGTTCAGTACTATATTTTGAGTTGAACACCATGAAACTGAACGAAAGCTTTGCATTTGTTTGAAGTTTTGTAGATGATGACAACTAAGATCCCAAATGCATATCCCCTCGCATTTGTCATGGAACAAAACAAACTCAACAGTTCCATTTCACTGATTGGTACCGTAGTCTCAAAACTGTTTTAAAACATCAAAAGAAGGAACATGTCTTGGATGTACCTGTTCCTTTACCTCCCCATGTTACTGTTTCTCGTGTTGAGATGGATCACTACGAGAAGAAAGTCGATGAGGCTAATGAGGTTAGTTTCCTCATGCTTGTATCCATGATTCCCGATCTTCAAATGCATTTTGAGGATCGGTAAGCTTATGATATATTATGCGAGCTCAATAATATGTTTCAAGATCAAGCGCGTTGTGAGCGTTATCATATCGTGAAAGAAATTTTTGAATGTCGGATAGCTGAGGGGGCATCGGTCAATGCCCACGTTCAGAAGCTCAAGGGTTTAATAGAGAAACTTAAGAAGTTGGGCCCTACCATCAACAAAGAAATCTGCACCAATATTCAGGGACAATAAACAATGTTTCAGAAATCATTTTCAGCAAAGATATTCAGAGATAAATTTGAATAGGCCTCGGTTGACAAACATAACTTTCAACAGACTGTCAAGATCTGTAAAAGACTTCTTATCCATACCTTTTTCAGAACAGGAAATAATAGAAGCTATTCAAGCATGTGGCAGCAATAAAAGTCCGGGCCCCAATGGCCTAAATTTTAGGTTAATTAAACATTTTTTTGCATTGCTTAAATCTAACATACAACAATTACTTCTGGAATTTTATAGGAAATGTAGGCTTTCAAAAGGGAGCAACGCTGCACACATCTCACTCGTGGCAAAAACACACTCTCTATTGACCCCGGATGATTACAAGCCAATCACTTTAATTGGAGCTATGCCTAAGATAATTGCCAAGGTTCTTGCTTGTAGAATCGCTTATGTGATGGAGGAGATAATTTTTCCAACACAAATGGCATTCATGAAAGGGAGAAAGCTTCTTGATGGTGTTCTGATTGCAAATGAGGTTATGGATGAACTTAAGAAAACACAAACAACATCCTTTCTCTTCAAAGATGATTTCTACTGTAAACTGGAAGTATCTGCAAGATGTAATGCACCAAATGGACTTCCCACAATGCTGGTTCTGGTGGGTAAAAGAGTTACTCGAATCAGTCTATACTTCAATTCTTATAAATGGCAGCCCTACGGAGGAGTTTTACCCTAAGAGAGGTCTAAGACAAGGTGATCCGTTATCACCATTCCTCTATCTAATAGAAGCTGAAGGCCTTTCTACCATGATCAGCAAGGCCTCTGAGATTGGCAAATTTAAGGGAGTGGAAATTGGTAAAGAAAGAATCCAACTGTCACATTTGCAATTCGTGGATGGCACTCTCTTTTTGGTCAAAGATCCTGGTCCTCTGTGCAGTCACCAAAGGCCATTCTATTCAACTTCGAGCTAACTTTGGGTCTTAGAATCAACTTTAGATAAAACAGCTTATTAGGTATCAACTTGCCTCATGAAACCATAGAAGACATGGCTGCCTATCTTGGATGTAAGACTACATCACTTCCTCTAACTTACTTGGGACTTCCCATGGGAGCTTCTGCAAAAAAACATTCAACTTGGGCTCCGGTTTTGAATAAGTTCATAGCAACACTCAGCTTATGGAAATATCAATTTCTTTCCATGGGGGGCAAGCTGACAATCATTAACTCAGTCCTCTCAGCCTTACCTACGCACTTTGTTGGGTTCTTTAAGATACCACCTTCTATTTTGAAAAAACTGATGCAACTCTTGAGATCCTTTATGTGGGGAAGCAACAAGAATCAAAGAAAGGTGTCCTGGGTAGCTTGGAATAAAGTGACCTACTCCACTGAAAGAAGGGGGCCTGGGAGTTAGGAATTTAAGAGCATTCAATGAAGCAATGTTGGGAAATTGGGGACATAGAATCTTGGGAAATGAGAAGACTTTAGCCATGGATATACTCAGATCTAAGTACGGAAGGCAAAGAATTCTTTCAGTGGGAAACCTATTTGAACTCATCAAATCTTCAGCCACAGTTGGTAGAACTAGAGGAACAAGACATGTATCCAACTGGTGGAAAGATCTATAAGAGACACTCTCTTCAAACTGGTTTCTACGGAATACCAAGATCAAATTAGGCTCTGGAGAGGGACTAAAATTTTGGATTGACAACGATCAACAATTCTGCATTGGCAGTAAGTTTCCCTAGACTTTTTAGATTGGTCTCTAAAAAACAAATATATGTTTCTAATGCAGGTTTATGGATTGAAGACAACTGGATTTAGACGTGGACATGGAGAAGACATGGAGGACTTAAACAATCTGTTAGGCATACTAAACAACACTAAACTAGACGCTCAGAAAAAAAGACAGGTACTTCTTTGAGGGAACAACAGATGATAGCTACAAGGTCAGTAGAGCATATAAGGAAATTATCTCAGCCCTCACCCAGTCATATTCTGATCAAGAGAAGCAGCACATACTAAATATCTGGAACATTTTCACTCCTATGAAAGTACTAACCTTCTCTTGGAAGTGTCTGCAGAATGCAATTCCTACAAAAGCAAATCTGCAACGCAGGAACATAATTCATCAAGGATTAGACATAAGTTGCCCCGTTAGCCAAGCAGAAAATGAAACGGTGCAGCACTTATTCTCTAAATGTTCAACTATCTTGCAGGTATGGCAACTTATGATAGCCTGGTTATCACTGGACATCTCAGAGCTACCAGTTAACAACAAAGTGCCAACCTTACATATTTTCGTGGAGATCAAACCAAACACTGTCAACATTGAAGCTTGGAAAACAATAAGGTTAGCCTTGATTCGGTGCATATGGAAATATAGAAACCACCATTTCTTTCAAGGTATTGAAAAGAAGGTAACTCAGCTCCTATCTACCACAAAATTCATCATGGCAGTGGATTAGAGCTAAAAGAACCACTGGATTATTTACTTATAGCTTGAAGGACTTGGTGATAAATCTTCTAAATTGCTTATCCTTTTATACTAACTCTGAGGGTCAAATGATAAAGATCTTGATATATGATACTTACTACAAATAATCCACCACTCACTGTTCCTAAACTGGATATACGTGACAGAATGTTGATATACATAATGAACCGGTTTTGGACTTCATAGGATAGAATTACAGCAGGAAAGTCTAATGATGTTTCATATGTTTAAATGTGGAGGTAAGTTGCATTTGTGATCTAGTCCGCTGGCCAATTACCTGAAGAAACCATAAATTGAAGTTAAAACAGAGATGTGCGTAAAGAGATGTTTCGTGACTATTATTCTGTTCTAGTTAACTGCTTGAAAATTTTCATGAGGTACAGGTTAGGTATAAGAGAACCAAACCTGTCCAGGGGGCTGACAAAATTAAGCCTAGCAAAATCTCTCTTGGCCTTGCACAAAAGAATGATTACATGGCGGCAATATAAGACTCAAATCTATATCATGGCAGAAGCAACAATGATCTATGCCACTCCAGTTCCAGCTAAGATGTAGAAGGACACGCTATCAACCTACCAACCAATATTCTGGCAAGAATTATCACCCAGGGACGACAAAGAATAAACAGTGTACTTGAACGAATATGGAAAAGGAGCGATTCATGGAACTCACACAAACAAATTACATGACACTGGCAGTGACAGGAATGAGCTCCGAGAATAAATCCAAATACACACAAAAACTGTAAGGATCACCATGACATGGAACACAAGTAACAGGATGATTACTCGGACAAGAGACTCTACAACATACTAGCTCACCCCTGACAGTACACGTGAATTACACCACTCTCAATCTCCAGAAGCTTTTAGGCACGTAGGCAGAGCTGTGTACCAACCCAATGTCATTTTATAAAAGTTGTAGGGGAGCTATGTACCATCCATAGGACGATAAGTTGATTTCTAAGAGCCTTGACAAGCAATAAAATAATAGCTACGGTCAATGGGTTGATAGGTTGACAGTAGAGATACTTGCTGCTCGTATTTAAACGTCATAGGTGAGCTATGTACCATCAGATGATGATAAGTTGACAGTTATGACCCTTGACAAGCAATAAAATAATAGATACGGGCGACCTGCTTAGCAGTGGAGTATAGATATCACTGTTGTATTTATCTTTTGTGGTTAGTGGGTAGTACCTATAAGAGCGGCATGTGCTATTAGGTTGGATCTCTATTTTAGTAAATATTTTATTTTATTTTTATGGTTTTGGCCTATCAAAAAAAAGAACTCTGCACCGATTTTATTTTGCATTCCCTGCCATGAGTTTTTCAATGTTATTATGAACTATAATATGTCGGAATTTTTGAAGTCGTTGAATGAGTTGCATTCAATGCTCTCTACGGCTGAGACATCCATCAAGAGAGTACCTGATGTATTATCGGTGTCAGGGCATAGTGGGGTGGTTAACAAAAAGAAAAGCGAAAGGTACAAGGGTTATAAAAAGGTAAAAGGTAAGGGTAAGCCTCTGGCTAGGAGCAAGGGCACGCCCAAACCTAAAAAGGTTTCACTACCTACTTCGGACACTGTTTGTTTCTTTTGCAATGGCAAGGGTCACTTCAAACGGTCATGTCCAATGTTCCTGGAAGAACAGAGGGCATTGGGAACTTCATCTTCTTTAGGTATTCACATTGTTGAAATCAATTTCGCTATTTCATCTTCTAACTCTTGGGTCGTGGACTCGGGAGCTGGTGCTCATATTTGCTCAAATGTGCAAGCACTAAGAAGAAACAGAAAATTAGCGAAGGGTCAAATGCAATTTAAGTTCGGCAATGCCAAGTTTGTTTTAGCCATTGCAGTTGGGGACTTAGAATTGATTTTACCCAGTGGGCATGTAATGAAACTTTTAAATGTATATTATGTTATGTGTGCTGGCCGAAACATTATGTCTGTGTCTCGACTTACTTCTATGGGATATAAGTTTGTCATGGAGGACAGATATTGTACCATTTTTTGAAATGGTTTGTATTATGCTAGTGTTTCATTATTTAATGGTCTTTATGTGACTGAACAAGAAACGCCCACATACAATATGAATACTAAACAACTCATATCTAATGATAATAACTCAACCCTCTTATGGCATTGTGGCTTAGGTCATATAAACAAGAATCGCATAAAGAAGCTCCAAACTAGTGGACTTTTGAATCATTTTGACTGGGAGTCAATTGATAGGTCCGAATCTTATTTATTTTGGAAGATGACCAAGGCACCTTTTAATAAGGTTGCCGAGAGAGCCACTGAGCTGTTAGCATTAGTGCATACAAACGTGTGTGGTCCTCTAAGCACAAGTGCAAGAGGTGGATATGCATACTTCATTACATTTACTGATGATTTCAGTAGATATGGTCGTGTATCTGATGATTCACAAGGTTGGATCCTTGGAGAAATTCAAGGAGTTCCAGAATGAAGTCGAAAATCAACTTGGGAAGAAGATTAAGGCTTTGCAATCGGATCATAGTGGCGAGTACCTAAGTTTTGAATTTGGAGATCATCTTAAAACCTGTGGAATAGTTTCACAGTTGACTTCACCTTGAACACCACAGTAGAATGTGTATCCGAATGCAAAAATCGTACATTGATGGATATAGTATGGTCAATGATGAGTAGTGTCGATTTACCTTTATCCTGTTGGATCTAAGGGGTTAAATTTCACAAATCTCACAAGTTTCGAACTTTTATTAAAGTCGGAATCAAGACCCACAAATGTGTTAATCGTGTTCTAGGAGTTTAGGGATGAACCGTACTAACCTGGATCTCGCCGGAGTCGAAGAACTCGCCGGAGTATCCGTGAAACCCGATCGCAAAACATGACCACGAAGTCCCCAAGAAGGAGAACCTCTACCACATGCACTCCCTGGGAAAGCTGAAGCGGCTGCTAGACCACAAATCCGGCGACAATTACGGTGAGAAGTCGGTCGTTCGTCTGGTTTTTTCGTTCGACAAGAGAGGAAGAAACTGTGTCTCAAAACCAAACCAGCGAAAGAGAAGTCGCGTTCTCTAGACCGAGAAGTCCCGATCCAACCAACACAAATGATATTTATATCTCAAAGCCCAATTGCTTCTAAAACTCATTTGGGCTCGAATTAATTCGAGCCCAATTGCAAAATAATTCTTTGAATTTAATCTCATTAAATCCAATTAA
>JAOWBN010204620.1:0-14448 GCA_028565015.1 Pinguicula moranensis | reverse complement strand
TACCCCAAAAAAACACCCAAACCCAAAAAAAAAAAAGAGCACATAGCCGTTGGGCACGGCGGGCCCGTTTTTTATTTTTATTTTTATTTTCTTTATTTTTTAAAGGGGTGGGCCGTGCCCACGCGAAACCGCCGGAAAAGGGCGGTTTCCGGCAGGTTCGCCGGACCAAACCGCAGGGTGGCCCGCCGTGCGGCACGGCGCGGCCCCGAGTTTTTTTATTTTTTATTTTATTTTATTTTTTAATTTAAACGCGCCGACCCGACGGCCCGGCGGGTCGACCCGCAACCAGCCGGGTCGGTGCATTTTTCGAATCCGTCGCGGCGGCCTGGCGGTTAAACCGGCTGGGCCCTTAAATTAAAAAATAAAAATAAAACATCGTCGGACCTGGCGGGTCGACCCGGGCCCGACCCCGGGTCGCGGGCCGTTTTGGGCGTCTCTAGTTAAGGGGTGGGAAATTTTTAAAGAGGTGAACTGTTGGGTGTCCCACTCCAGACAAAGAAATGGTAGGGTTTAAATTGATTTGAGAACTACAAACTGAATACCTTATTGCTAAAGTTTTCGGGGAGCGATTCACTGTCATGGTATAAGAGCGAGGTTGGGACTGCAGCACCCCAAAAAATCAAGAGTCTCTGAGACCCGTAACTGCACTAGTCCGGCCATATAAAATATGGTGTTGTCAGTATGAAAGTTTTGGTTGCAAGATATAAATGCCTATAATACAAGTCTCAACAGCGCATGCGTAGTTAGACTTGAGGGGAGTGTTGGGTGTCCCATACCGATGGCAGACAAAGAAATGTCATGAACTTTGTTAAAGTGGTTAAGTTAGACTTGAGAGGAGTGTTGGGTGTCCCATACCAATGGCAGACAAAGAAATGTCATGAACTTTGTTAAATTGGTTACAAACTTTTTTGGGGAGTGATTCACTGTCATGAACTTTGTTAAAGTGGTGCGGATTATGAAAAAATACAATGAAAATATTTATTAATGTTAGACAAAATATCTAATAAAGTCTAATTTAATTCATTATGGTAATTATTTATTAATTACCCATATTACGAATTCTAATAAGAGTAGGATTTTACTACCTAATTAGATTTAGAATCAGTTATTTAATTATACGTTAATTATTAAATCCTAATCCATTCTTATAAATAGAATGTTCAGTACACCTATTTATATTATTCTTATGTGTCAAGACCCGATAATCAGCAGAAACATTATAGTTCTATACGCTTCTACAATAAAGATATGATTCATTTATATTTAATTTAATTATTAAATTCATTTTAATTAGATCTATAACTAAGAATAAAATTATAATTTTTCATACTACTAACTAATTATTTTCAAATATCCAGGGGGTGCCGCACTATTCGCCAGTGCGAACAATCCATTTGTAAATTATATTGCAATGAAGAGGAGACAGTAACTCACATATTTTCTACCTGCACAGTTTCAAGAAGCATCTTCAACCACATTAATTATTGCACCACTATTTTGGTCTGAATTGTAGTCTCCAAGAAGCATCTTCAACCACATTAAATCTTGTAAGAAAACGCAAGTAAAGGAGGTGTGGAAGAGTACTTGGGAGTGTCTGTGTTGGGAGATCTTGCTTGTTAGAAATAGAATTATATTTGATGAGCCAGTGGGGAGGAATTTGGCGATGGCGAACTGGAACCTTCCGCCTGGTACAGAACTGAGGGACTGAATTCGAGATCCATCAGCATGTCTAAATTTTGGATGGTAATTGGAAAGTGTTCAGGCCTTGTGTGGCCTGGATCCTAGTACTCTTCTCCGGTGATTGGGGGAGAAAACTGAAATCGTTTTAATAAAAATTTAACTTATCCAAAAAACAAAAAGAAGACCAAGAAACACGGATGCTCCCATAATAGAAATTGTGTACTGATTTCACAATTGGAATGAACATACGTTTGTGTGCGGGGCAAGGTTTCACTTATGTCAGCAGATGGGATCAATCAACTCAACATTTTGATATTTGTGCTTGCAGCAATGCGGGTGGTGTATTGTTTGCTCACAATGTTATTGCGAAATGCAAAGGTAACTAGTTCATATCTCCGTTTTATTTTCTAAGTTATACCTATATTGATATTTTACCAATCCAATAATACATGCACTTGTAATTTTTGGGGTTTGTTTGTATGTTCAGATGAGGAGTTGGAAAATGGTGGAGAGGGAGATGCCTATATATTGGTGGCAGGATTACACTACTCAAATCTATTCTGAAAAGTATTCCTATATTCCTACTTATGTCTCTCCAATTAGATAATAAGATATTCAATTGAATAGAATCCAAGTTTGCAAACTTCCTCTGGGGTCTAGGAATAAGAAGACTAAAGGGCATAGCCACAACATTCAACCTCAAATTATGGTGGGAAATGAGGCAAGGAGAGTCACTTTGGTCAAAATTCATGAATCAAAAATACTGCAAAAAGAATCTTCCGCCAGAGCTAGTTCTACAATACTACACTCACACATATGGAGAAGACTCAAGTCATCACAACAAGTAATACTCTCTAATACAAGATGGGGTATTGGACACGGAGAGATTAGTTTCTGGTGAGACAAATGGCAAGAAGGAGAAGTACTTGGCCTCACCCACTCAGGCTGTGTTTGATAGCCAATTTTTGGGCGGATTAAGTCGGGTAATCGAGGGTTATCCGCCTTTACCCGACGTTTGGTGCACCCGCACTAAAAAACCAGTTACCAGAAGGATTGCGTTTGGGCCCGGATTACTGCCAGGTTCCTCCCTTTTTTTTGTTCGCTCACATATCGGCGGATTACAAAACCCGCCAATAGCCCGGCCTGCACGATTACAAAAATGCCCCTCCTTACTCAAGAAATAACAATAGCGCCAAGTATTTAAATTGTTTTGTCAACCCTACATTTCCTCCATCGCGACTTCTCCATCGCAGACATCCGCGGCCCATTTTTCTGATCTGCCCGCGACGCACCAACGACACACTCCATATCGAAGGTTTGGTTTTCTGATTTTCTGTGACCTCGATTTTGAGTTCGATTTTGTCTTGCATTCGTAACGGGTTTGCTTTAGGGGGTTGATTTTACGATTTCGCTTAGGGTTTGTTTTTAGGGGTTTCGTTCTACGGGTTTGACTAGGCTTTGCGTAAACGCCATTCCATGTTTGACCCTAGTTTTATGGGTAGACGATTGTGTATGGATGCTCTTGAATATGCGTTTCCTTGACCATAGCTTGTGCATATATTTGCAAACCGTTGCAGTATCTCAGATTGCCATCTCTCAAATAGTTTTCAATCCATTTATATATCCTACCTGAAAGAACAGAGAATTAGATTAGTGAGCAATCTCATTATTAACTGGGGACCACCTTCGCTAAATTTTCATTTGGTTGAAATTTTAGCTACTGTAGTTCTTTAATTTTCCAAGGTTAGTATGTTAACGAAACTGATATTTGTCAGTTTTGTTATTCCTCAACTTGTATGATTTGCAACTTTCAAAATATATATTCATCAATCAGTTATCAAAATAGATATTCTGGGGTAAAAAGTTAGTCTATATGAGTTGACTTCATGCATGTCAAGTCTCTCTGATACTTGTAAACAATTGGGGTTGGAAAAATTGGGCAAAACTAGTTGACATGCATCTCCAATTGATCATTACTATAAGACTTAGGAAAGGAACAACACCCTGAATCTTAAACCACAGGATATTACCATTCATATTGGAATTCTGAACATTAGTTTACTGAGCAGGAGCAAACTTTGAAGAATGACTCGAAGATGCGGAAGACGGCGAAGTTGAGAAAAGATTTGCAAGAGCATGCTGAACTGACTTTGGTGGAAAGGTTACGGCTCATAGACCACTTCCTCGCACATGAGGGGCACTATTACTATTAGACTACAATGGATGCCGAGGAACGTGCTGAGTTCATCAAAGTTTTTAATGAAGGAAAACTTGGGTAAGTTGGATGCCGACTTAGTTCATGTTCGGACTTAGTTAATGCTATGGACCTATTTGGGTTGATGCTATGGACTTATTTTGGTTGATGCTATGGACTTATTTGATGTTAAGCCTTATTTTGGTTGATGTTATGGACTTATTTGATGTTAAGCCTTTTTTTGGTTGATGCTAGGGACTTATTGGATGTTAAGCCTTTTTTTGGTTGATGCTAGGAACTTATTTGATGTTAAGCCTTTTTTTGATTGATGCTAGGGACTTATTTGATGTTCCGCCTTTTTTTGGTTGATGCTATGGATGACCGGGCATACAGCCGCAAGGATGACCTGGATGGAGGCTTCACCAGACGACGGCGGACGGCGGGAGGCGGACGCAGAGGTTTGGGGTCGGCGATGTGGTGTTCTTCCATTAACTCGACGAAGAGGGTTTCGTTCGATTGAGAATTCAGAATTCGATTTCGTGGAGGGTTGATTCTGTAGTTTAGGGTTTACGGTAAGTTGAGGTGTAGTATTAGGGGCATATTTGGAATTTAACGTGTAATAGTAATTCTACCCGGAGTATCCCATGAGTAATCCGTCACTACCAAACGCATGCAAACTAATTACCTCGCGAAATTCTGTCATTGCATTATCCCGCGAAACCACTACCAAACGCTTGGTTACAGAAATTCCACCATCCTAATCCTGCAGTTAACCGCCAATCGGGTTAAATGTAACCCGGCTACCAAACGTAGCCTATGAGTATTGAAAACACTATACGAGATGCGAGTATCGCATCTAAACAAAATAAAGTAAAAGATATGATATTTATTCATAAAATATTATGCAAATCTTTGAAAAAATCGAAAAAGAGATATGATCATCAAAAAACAGTTATACATCCTACAAATCATTATGAATGGGTGCTTTTGCGTATACTATATTTTAAATATGAGCAACCATGTTTAAAATCATCTCTCAATTAAAGTTATGTAGTGAAAATATAACTGATAATGATATGTTAGAGAAAACATTCTCTACCTTTTATATAACTAATGTGCTCCCACAACAATAATAACATTAAAGGGTTTTAAGTGATATTCTGAATTGATATCATGTCTTCTTGTGCTTGAGCAAAATAATAAATTGCTGATGAAAAATCACCAAGCACGCCCTACTGGTTTAGCCCTTGTTTTGCGCAGCCTTCTTAAAATTATAATTGGCTTATAAGTACATTTTTTTCAAAAAATAACTCCTCATTTTTTGAAAAAAGATACTTATAAGCCAATTATAAGCATAAGAAGGTTGCACAAAACACCCCCTTAGTCCATTCCCTAAAGTGAACGTGGCTACATTTAAAAACTCAAAATTGTTTCCGTCGAGGTCGTGGTCGTAGAAATAAACGTAGGAATGGACATGGGAGAGATCATCCTTATTATAGTCACAATAATCACAAGAATGCGAATAACCACTAGAAATAGAAAAATAATGATAATATGTAGGCTCGTGATAAAGAGGTCCAAGGTAAAAAGAATGAAGAAAATGTTTGTTATCGATGTAGCATGGAAAACCATTGGTCGTGTACCGTTATATGGCAAAACACCTCGTTGGCCTTTAACAAGCTTCTACCCAAGCTAAAAACAAAAATGTGGAGACGGACTTTGTTCAGGAAGACTCCCCCCACCCCCATGACCAATTTGACATAGTATATTTTGATGTTGCTAATTTTCTTATCCATTCCAATGATAACGGAAATGTTTGTGATTAAATTTCTTGCATTTTAATTTCCCTTGTTATGTTTACATATTATGTTGTACTTGTGTAAGTTAACTAATGAAGTATGTGTTTTGTTCATTTATGAAATTTCTTATTCTTCCTTCATTATCGAAGATAATATTGATATATCCAATACATATGAGGAAGATACATGTCTCGCATATAATACAACGACACACAACATATTTACTAATAAAAGATACTTTGCTCATCTATCAATAAAAGTAAATGTTAATACAATATCTAGTAGTACAGAACTAATTGAAGCTCTGAATTTGCAAATATTGTACTACCACGAGGGACAAGAGTTATAATTGATGATGTTATGTTCTCGTCTATGTCTCAATGAAATTTATTGAGCTTTAAGGATATCCGATTGAATGGATATCGCATATAGACAATGAGCAAAAAGATGAAGAATATATTTGCATTACGTCAATAATTTCGAGCAAATAGTATATCTTGGAAAAATAATTGTCTTGTCCTCTGAATGATATTATACAACAATCAGAATGGTTAAAGCTTACGCTGCTGAAAAATTAAAAACCATTAATACTTTTAAGTTTGGCAAAACCGGTTGGGCCTTCCCGGATCAATTATAGAAAAACTAGAAGATTTTCAATCTAATGAATTTCATGTGTTGCTTGCTCTGTAGGCAAACTTATTATAAGTCCTCACCGAGCAAAGTTGGGTATGAGAGCCTTATATTTTTAGAAAGAATTAAGGGGAATATGTGGACTTATACAGCCATCATGTGAACAATTTTGATATTTTATGATTCTAATTGATCCATCAATTAGATGGTTGCATATATATTTATTATAGACTTGTAATTTAGCTTTTGCAAAATTATTTGCACAAATTATCCTTCTACGAGCTCATTTCCCTGATTTTTCGATGAATAAGAGTTGCCTTGATAATGTTGGTGAATTTTCTCCATAAGTTTTTAATGACTATTGCATGTCAATCAGAATAATAATTGAATATCTTGTTAGACATGTTCATAGGCAAAATGGTCTAACTAAATCATTTATTAAGTGCCTGCAATTGACTGCAAGGTCATTGCTCGTGCATACTAAACTCTGAATATCTGCTTGGAAATGCTATTTTACATGCAACAAGTTATTCAAAATTCTCCCCAATACAAATAGTTTTTGGTCACGAACCAAATATTTCTCATATAAAAATATTTTGATATGCAGTGTACGAATCAATTATTTCATCACAATGCACAAAGATGAGGTTGGATCCTCAAAAGAGGATGTGAATATATGTTGGGGGAAGAAAATAAGAAGTTGAAAAAGAATATATTTTGGAAAGAATTATCTTTGAGTATTATGGAACCTCGCTCTGGACAATGTGAAGTTAAAGTTCAAAAGATAATTCATTTGCTATTGCTAAATTAATTTATCGGATGCATTTAATGACCTGAAGACAAACCAAGTTTTATATTCCGCTATAAATGCTCCAATTAGAATCAAAGTCTCAGAAGGATGTATTTCTACTGCCAATGAGTCTAAGTCATGCATGAAATGAAGTGTGGGAGAATAGTCGGTTTCAAAGATAAAAATTCTCGAAAAAGAAAATGAACAAATATGAAAAATGGTCCGGAAGGGAAAACAAACTCTCCATAAGTAACCCATAATACTCTATAAGAGAAACATGACATATCGCAAGATCAGGTACCTAAAAATGAATAGATCTTAATAAATTATTTCATGACGTGAAAAAGGTGGAACCAAAATAATGTGTCAATGACATTTTTGGGTATAATGTCGCACACAAAAATTATAGAAGAAAGCGAGGATCCCGAACGTACATCTATCGATGAATGTAGGCAAATAAATTATTGGTCCATGTGGAAAGACGCAATGAATTCAGAGTTGAATTCCCTTGGACAAAAACATTTTTGTCACTATAATCTGTACACCATATGGCGTAAAACTAGTTGGAATTAAATGATTTTTTGTGCGAAAAAGACATAAGAACAATAAAATTGTGAGGTATAAAACACGATTCATTGCACAATGAATCACCCAAACGCCTGGTGTCGATTATTGCAAAACATTTTCCCCTGTGGTGGATGCATTAATTTTTTGTTATTTAATATATCTGTCAATTCAAGAAAAACTTGAAATGTGCCTTATATTACAACCTATCTGTATGGCTCGTTAGAGAATTAAATTTATATGAAATTTTTTGAAGGATTTTTGTACGGATTAAAGCAACCTATCTGTATTGCTTGAGTATATTTTTGATAAAAGAAGGCCATATCAATACTCCTAGTCCTATATGCCCCTGGATTCTGATGAAAAGATCTGGATTTGAATTTGTAATCATTGCAAGCGTATGTAAATTATCTAAATATAATTGAATCTCCTGTAGATATATCTAAATTAAGACTTCTTCGAAAAATGCATTTGAAATGAAAAAGACCTTAGGATGACTAAACTATGTTTAAATTTTCAGCTATCGGAAATTGAAAATTTTGTACACCAAATCTTATACATTGAAAGTGTTTAAACGATTTTATATGGATAAAGCACATCCCTTCAGTGCACTTATGGTTGTGAGTTCAATTCATGTGAAAAAAGAATCATTTCCGACCACCTAAAGAAAATAAGGAATTACTTGGTCTTAAAGTATTACATCTAAGTGCAATAGGTGCACTAATGTATCTTGCTAATAATAAGAGACTTGATTTTTTTTTTTCCAGTGAACTCATTTTCTTCTCCAACTTAAAGACATTGAAATAAAATTAAACATTTCTTTCGGTATCTGTAAGGAACAATAAATGTGAGGTTATATTATAATGACTCTATAGAACTTTGTTTAGTTGGCTATGTAGATGCATGGTATTTATTAGCCCTGGGCAGCGGTTGCGGTAAATTTCGCTCCGCCCGCTCTCGCCCGCTCCCGCTCCCGCCAGATCCGCACCCGGGCGGGATAGCGGGCGGACGCGGGCGCTATTTTTGTGCCCGTATTTGTTAGCGGGCGGGACGCGGGAACACTTTTTTATTAAGTGGTTACCTACCGCACCGCACCGCAACCCACCGCCAATGTTTCGTGGTGCTATGTGGTGCGGTGCGGTGCGGTAACAATTTTTCGTGGGCGGTTCGCGGTATAGATTTTCGAACTCACAACTTTCGTGGGCGATACGCGGTACGGGCTGTTTCGGCACCGCCCGCACCGCTGCCCAGGGCTAATTAATATTAACAAAATTTTATTCAGAAATCTTAATCGCTTCCGCTCCTTTTTTTTTTTATCATTAACCCATCATTGTCGATCATTTTCTCCAGAAAATTGACAGTTCAATCAGCCCACTCTTATCTATTTTTTAGCTGTTAACCATGTCGATGTCTGGATCTTATAGAAGTCATCAAAGAATTTGAATTTTGGGATGAATCTTTATATATTATAGCATTCCTTGCACCCCCAAATAATCCATTAAATGCTCAACAATAAGGCTGTCGAATGGGACTTTCATCTGTTGGTTTGTAGCAATTCCATATGTTCAGACATGTGATTGAAGCTTGAGTTTCTTATTGGCACGTATAACATATATTTCAGACACGATATGTAACAGCACATTGGAAAATAAGAAGATCTATTGATTCCAAGTTTTGAGGCACACGGATAGGTATGTTTGTTTATGCTTGTAATTACTCCCCTAATTCCTAACTATCGAAGGACGATGATCTTGTACTAGGCACGATGGCATGACATTGAACTTCAATGAAGCGATTTTATTGCTTAAAACGGTTAAGTTGCGTTGTATTATGTATTAATGATGAGAAAGTTGGGATTTTGTCAAACCTGGACTAACTGGATTATGGAATGCGTTTCTACTGCACACATTGTAGTGTTGATTAATGGCAGCAACTCGGGGGGGTTTAAGCTTAGCAGAGAATTAAGGCAAGAAGATCCACTTTCCCCTTTTCTATTCCTGATTGTCACTGAAGGACTTCACATGTTGATAGAAAGAGCAACTGAACTGAGAAAGCTTACAAGAGTTAAAGTAGGATCCATATGCCTAACTCATTTACAATATGCCGACAATGTGATCCCCATAGTTACTGGAAAAAGCTGAAAATATCTATGCAATGAAAGGAATTCTCAAAGCATTTGAACTAATTTCTGGCCTCTTAGATAACTTCTCCAAAGCATAATGTTTGGCCTCAATCTACAAACTGAAACATTCATAAGATTTGCCAACATGTTGCACTGTCAAACAACTACTCTACCCTTCATCTATTTAGGAATGCCAGTTAGGGGCAATCCTCGAAGATTATCTATGTGACTTGACACCATAACTAATAAAATCCAGAGGTGGGAAAACAAATTACTATCCATGGCAGGGAGACTTAGGCCCTGTTTTGCGCAGCCTTCTTAAAATTATAATCCAATTATAAGCACCTTTTTTTCAAAAAATAACTCTTCATTTTTTTCAAAAAAGGTTCTTATAATTCAATTATAAGCATAAAAAGGTCTGCGCAAAACACCCCCTAAGTGTGCATTTTTCTTTCTTAAAAAATGTATTAACCACCATCAATTTATGCGCGCTACAAAGTCTAGGAGCTCCCTACCATTGTCATTTCTCGAATCGAACCCAAAAACCCATGTACACTTTGATACTCCTCCACCCCTACCCCAACAGGGCCATTAAAATCACCACATATAAAGATATGTTTCTCCCTAGGGATGCGGTTTACTACGATATCTAACTTCTCCTAGAAATCCTGCTTCTCTCGCTCACCTAGGCCCCTTGAGGTGCGTAACCGCATATAACATTCACTACCTCCAATCCAACCACTATTTGTAACCCCATAAGTCTATCATCGCACCTCGTTATCTCTACTACACAACCCTTGAATTTCTCCGACACCATGATTCACGCTTGGTTCACACCTGACAAGCCCAGAGTACCATAATTTGTACCCATTTACTTCTCTCCTCCTTCCGTTTTTCTCTTGCAGACAAGCCACATCCGCCCTTCTCTTCCTCAGAACATCTACTAACTCTAAATACTTCACCGTCAAGGTCCCCACATTCCAACAAACTCTAAAGACTTCAACGTCAAGGTCCCCACATTCCAAGTATCAAAGCATAAATCTATGTCCTGTATTCTCACCCTACCCCATTCCCTTGTCACTGGATACGACCTCAGGTTACCATAATTAGTACGCGAGTCTATAATTCACTACATACTATACCACATCCAAAACCAACAATATAGCAAACGGGTAATAGGTAAATACGGACAAAAGCAATACATAGATAAAAATAGAAACAATGACCTATGTAGATAGATACAAAAATATGGCAGTTAGAAAAATAGAACTAAGGGCAACAATATATCAATTATCACAACCAAAGCAATAATTGAAATGAAGAACAGAAGTCACCTACTTCAACAATGTTCAAGAAGGTAAACAAACAAGTAAACAAATAAACAAGCTTCACCAGAAAAATATACTAATCACATAGCAAAAACTCGAATTTAAATTCGGTGCAAAACGTTCTCACCCGGGTCCGTATGGATCTTGCGCAAATGTCAACCTTACCCGTAGTAGATTCCAAGTGCCGATTTTCTGCAGCCGATTCCAAGTATCGAATTCTCGCAGCCGCGCATAATGATTCTCGACATGAAGGTCTTACCCACTCCAATTTCCAGAATAATCGCGAATGGGGCGACTGAGAAATCAGTTGTATGGACGCCGACATCGCTGTATTCTGGTTGGAAGTCTTCCGGGTTGCCGCATTAGGGGAGAAAATTGAGGACTCGAGAACTCGCAATGATAAATTTTGAGGAATCACGAGGAGGAAGAATCGGGATGAGATGCCGCGAAGAATGTTGATAGGAAATCGAAAAGAGATTTTTTTTTATATATTTTTATATTAATTTAATTTATTTTTTATTTTAAAAAAACAATATACATGATGTAAAATTATGTCATTTTAGTATATATATATAAAAAAATGGATTTGATTTTTATCTGATCGAAAAAATTAAAATCAAAATTGATATTTGTTGATTTTGATTTCTTAGGTTCGAAATTGATACTAAATTGAAATGATCAAATTTTTTATATAACTATCTTTTTCTCAAGTCAAGTTCATATAGGTTGGGCGACTTGTTCCACTTGTGAGTGTCTCGCAGTGCAATTATTGCTAACCTAACTTGTCTTTTCCTTCTTTTTCTGCCCATATCCCTCCACTCCCAAAAATGATACAGGGTACGAAAAAGTGGCTCACAAAACACAGGAACGAGAGCAAAATGACCATTTTGCCCTCATGTTAAACACAACATCCATGTTTAACACAGGGGAAAAACGATCATTTTGCCCTTGTTGTGCAATTCGTGCGCTATATCATTCCTTCTCCACTCCACACCCATTCTCACTGGAGAAATATCTTTGCGTTTTCCTCGTTTCTGTTACTGTTCATCCTCCGCAATGGAAAACCCTCAGGTGGGCAAGACAATTCAGGACAATGATATATGATTGGTACCGACATGCGAGTGTCAAGTTCCAAAAATGTCTAAAAACACACACTGCTGGTGCTGGGCAAATGTTTTTTTACTCGTGTGATGCAGATTTGTGTGAATATACACCCTATCCCAAAATAATCTGTCAGATTGTAGATGGCGATATTGATCAACTCTATTTGCGTACTGTTTGATCGAGGAGTAGTAACCTTTCCGCAAAAGGAGTTTGTGATCCATGCTCTTTCAGATGAGGTCAAAATCATGTTTATCCCCTTCTTAATCAACATCAGCCACAAAAAATAACCATAAATTGGATTAATTATGAATTAATCTTGGTTGGCGATGTAATAAAAAATTTCTTTAAAATTGCAGATGTTAGCTATATCTAAAACATAGTTTTCACCATATGTGGTCTGACAAATTATTTTTCTAGTCTACGATCGTGTGTGTATTTCACACAAATTTAAGTGACACACATGTAGAAAAAAAACTGTCAAGGTGTTGAATGGGTTCCTATTCGTACGACCTTAAGGATTGAAATTTGGGATTTTAGTTCGAGAATAAGCTGCTTTTGTTCCTGGACGGAAATTTTTTAGAAGCGGGATAGTCGTTTCTGTTCACAAACTGCACAACCAGACTCCGGAGATTTTCGGAATTTCGGAATCTCGAATCTCATTTTCCCCATGGGCATTCCTTGTAGCCATTCGAGACCAAAATTATTTTGGAGTGGAAAAATCATATCCATTTCCGGACTACATACCCAACTATCGAGATTTTTGAGAATTTAGGAGTTCATACCATCGGGATTCGGAAACTCCGAATCTCGTTGTCCCAAATGGTCGTCCCTACTGCTCCCCAGTCCACATCCTTCCATTTCTCTTGACCAAACGACACCGTTTGAAGTTCATCCCAAATTTACATATATATCTTAATCGTAATCTTTGTGAAAAACATGTATTTGATCCCCTAGGATTATAGGTAGGCGCTTATATTAGACTGATCCGGCCCATCGCCATTGTGGCCCAACATGGTCCATTTTTTCAAAGTCAAATCCAAACCACAATACCAAAATTTAAATAAGGTTGACTGCAATCAATCAAAGGCAATTGAAAGCTTAGAAGATTGAAGAAAGTAGAAGAAGATGTCGAAGAATAGAAGAAGATGAAAGATGATCAAAGAAGAATATGACAACATTAATCATGCTAAACTCATACTCCATGCCGACAGAGTTTACAGGAGAGTGTTACCTAGAGCCTAGAAGAGTTGGATAAGCCATGTTCTCCTTAAAATTGGGAGAAACTCCAACAAATACCCATCAAACTCACGAGTCAACAAGATTTGAAAACATTTGCAATTAGTTAGAATTTTTTTCTATTTAATGAGTCTTATTTGTAACAATGATGACAAGTGTCACAATATATACTCAAGGGTGGAGCGAGGGGTGGCTATACCGGGCCCCAATCCGGCTTATAAATTATATTTGTTTTGGGTTAATGTATTAAACCCATGATTACTTGGTAGGAGCAATATCCTTAACCTTGAGGTCACGTGTTCGATTTCCTTGAGTGTTTTATGAATTCATTGTTAACCACTACACCATAAAATCAAAATTGCGATTTATAAATTCTAATCGACATTGTTTTCATCAAAATCCAAATAGTTCAAGTGGTGAGCAACCCACCTCATAACTTTGAGGTCCCAAGATCGATACCCTGGAGAAGCAATTATCTAGAATTTGGCTTATTTAAAAAATACAGACATTGTTTTCAAATTCTTTTGGGATAATTGTTAATATATATTTTTTACAGTTCTTTAATATAATTATTTTTGGTAGTTTAATATTTCGCTAGATTGATACTTAACCAAATTCTAACTTATAAAGTTGTTTCTGTTGCAAGGAAGCTAGTTATTAGGGCAAAAAAAATATCATTTGTTTTTATCTTAACTAGGTGTGAAGATTGGAGGAAAAAGTCTGCCAATGAAATAGGTGAAGGTAATAATGACGATGATAATGGGAGTCCTCAATGACAACTACGAAAATATTTCTTATTCCTTTGTTACAAAATATGAAATGCAGAAAGTAAAGGCCTGTCATCCCCCTTTGTTCCATTTTTCAATTTTATGCTTTTGTTGATTATTTTCTTGTGTCCATTGCAAATGGAGTTAGAAGAGTCACCACTGACAATTCTTCTAGCTTTGTGCTAATAATGGACTAAAGCAAAATGACTCTATTAAATTTCAGTGCTTCTATTT